>BJBW01012281.1:0-17636 GCA_004320125.1 Scolopax mira | reverse complement strand
GGAGGACGGGGATCTGACCCTTCAAAGGCTTCTTGCCACGTGCATTTTTGTTGCTGTCAGGAAGGCTACACTGAATAATGAACTCTACACTCACTAACAGGCATAGCAGCAATTTTTAAATAGCTTCTTATAAAGAACAAGAGCTGTGCTTTAGGATTATTTTATCTTAAATAAAATTTCTTTCATGCACAGTAGAGTAGAGCACACATGCATGGCTAAGAACAATTCTGCATGAAGACTAGATGCTTTGGTGTCCTCTCTGCACCCTCTCAAATGATCAGTACCTCACAAAAACCTATCAGTATCGTTCCTCCCAGTACGTACCCAGTGCATCTCAGAATGATTTGTATTTTACACTTTATAGATAATATCAGACTTGCATCTTCAGTATCAAAATATGTTGTTAAAAGATCTTAATAACAAATGTCATAAATCCAGAGTTTTCATCAAAGGGTAAAATGATTCAAGACCTTTGGTGAATGGATGATGAAAAAGAAACATTTCCAACAGCTACATGTGATTTATGGTCTTATGCTACCAACAGCTGCCCAGTCAGCTCCGGGTTTCTGTCCTTTATTAATGCCATGATAAGAGCAGCAGCAGAATTTATTGTCTCCTGAAGCAGCAAATGGTCCTGGGGAAAAACAGAAAAAAAAGGAGCAGGGGAAACAGTATATTAACAAAAGTGTAAAAAGTAAATATTTAACATCAATTTTCAAGTATTCAAAATTACCACATGAGTGTTGAAAAAAAGCCACCATTTATTTGCACTTATTAGAAGAAGGAGACCATCTTAAACTTAGTACTTTAAGGAAACCCAGTTTCACAGTAACAACCATTTTCCAATCTCCATGACGATTTAAAAAGGGAAATTATTTTTCTTAAAAGAATATATTGGAACTGCGAGAATTTCTGCCATCTATCCAGACACCAACAAAACAGAAGCTTGTTTCTGTCACTTGTTTCCCAACTGATTTTTAAAATCTAAAAAGTGGCCAAATTTTGGGTTTGAAAACATTGGAACAAAATCAAGGATTTAATTGACTGGTATAGTTAAAGACCTATAACTCTAAGCACTTAGTGAATCCCATCTGTAGTCTACAAACTACTTAAACTGGGAAAGGCACTTAAGCACTGGGACTTCAGTGGTTTGGGATGATCTTTGTATCAAATAACTTTACAAAGTAGTCTGGTTTTGATAGGCGAGCATGGAGACCAACACAGGAAGAACTAATAAAATGAGACTTTGATTCTGTGCTTCTCACTGAGCGCATTTGAAAGAGTCCTTTGTCTAATTGCCAAGTTTTCTTAATTGTATTGACTATAAAAGGTTGGCCTGTTACTGCCAGTAACATTTTAATTTGCGCATTGGGACAATGTCACTAGGTGTAGCCGAGGCATAGACACATTCCTGGGGAGAGAAATAGGAGGGGATAATTTCTGTGAAGCAGAAGAGAAAAAGAAAGTTCTACAACACTCCATGGAGAACCTAGAAGAGTTTCAAATACAGCAGGGGAGCTACAAAGAGAGAGCAAGGGCTGTGCTCCGCATCCACCATGGATAAAACTGGAAGCAATAGGCTTAAGGGAACTTAAACTGGGATATGAGAAGTCAGGAAAGTGTTTTAACCATTTAAAACCAGTGTTTTAACAGTAAGGACTGGTATAAAAAGGAATAGATTATTGGACAGAGCAAGGAAACTCCATCATTAGGGTCGTGCAACACGGGACCTGCGTACATGTAAAATGGGATGCAGGAACAGCTTCCTCCCTGGGGCAGGAGGGAGGATGGAACTGTTTCATTCCGCATCTTTTCAGCCACAACTTTTCTAAGATGCTACATCAAGCCATAATTTGCAGATGACCTGTTTAAGGCACTTGGATTAATGGAGAAAGAGGAAACGGTTTCAGCAAGTTATACAAAACCGTAATGTTAATCACTGCTTTTTAAAGAATAAACCTACTGCTGAGGGGAGGTACCCACACAAGTAGTACAGAGGGGAGCTGGAGAGCAAATACTTGGCGCTGAAGGAAAAGTAGATACGGGAAAAGTATCACTGGAACACTAAAATATGTAGCATTATATTTTATAATGCTCTTATGAACTTTTTGCTTTATATAAATGACAAGAAAAATGCTAGAGAGGTAAATGGATAGAATTAGAACTAGCTAGTTTATACCTGATGCTTTTATCATTCCTGGAAAAAATAGTATTTTACATTTTATCTGAAAAATGATAGCAGCATTCAAGTACCTAAAGGGGACCTACAGGAGAGATGGGGAGGGACTCTTGATCAGAGAGTGGAGTGAGAGGACGAGGGGGATGACTTCAAACTGAAAGAGGGGAGATTTAGATTAGGTATTAGGAAGAAATTCTTTGCTGTGAGGATGGTGAGACACTGGAAGAGGTTGCCCAGAGAAGCTGTGGCTGCCCCATCCCTGGAGGGGTTCAAGGCCAGGCTGGATGGGGCTTGGAGCAACCTGGTCTGGTGGGAGGTGTCCCTGCCCAGGGCAGGGGGGTTGCAACCCAATGACCTTTAAGGTCACTTCCAACTCTAACCATTCTATGATTCTATGTTCAACCTTCTGGCAGGGACACGAGCAATTACGCGATGTGATAGAAACGAGAGGAGGGTTCAACAGGGAGCCTAATGCTGATCCTGGGATTTTTCAGGCTGAGCTATTTGGACACTGCAGAGATGGGGCCACTGACACCAGCGAGACAAGCTGCAAGTCCTAGCTGTGCAAGGAAGATTCATGGTCCTGCTCTAGATAAATGAACAACTTTGCTTCCCAGAACTACCAAGCTGCAGTTGCCAAGCTCGCTGTTCCTGCAAGGGAGGCCACGGTTTTGGGGGACTCCCTCTGACCCTGTATGTTTTGGCAAATCTCCTAGTTTTCTTAGAGGCCTTTGTGGGCTCAGCAAGCCAGGCAGACAAGATAATCCAAACCTCAAACTCCAAACCTCAAGTAACAGCTGGGAAGTTGGAGCAGGGCCCCGAATCAAACACATTCGGACATTTGGGAAAGAGAGCCGCTCCTTCAACAGCTGACAAGGAGAAAGCAGAGGGGACTGCAGCACTGAGAGGAAGGTGACCTGCAAATTTCCCATTCATAAAGTCCTCTAGAAAGCACTTTAGCCCTTTGAACAAAGCTCCTTTGATGGTCACGAAGTCATTGCTGCACCTCAGCTTTCTATCACTTTCCACAAAGGTTTAAAAAATTATTTCTCTAGAAATCTATTTATTTAATCCCTTTAGTCTTTTCAAGTACGTTTTCTGTGCTCGTTATTCAGTTCTGATCTATGGGATTAAATTTGTATTGTAGAAAAATCCGGAGCGGTGCTTTTCAGTTGTATTCTATTGGGGAAAAAAAAACCCAACCAAACAACAAAAAACCACCTAATTTTAATCTAGTAAAATAAATATCAAATGACCCAAGCAGCAGTTCATCTAGTTCACACCACTACAAGTTAGAGCAGGCTATGGGTTTGCAAAGCATGAACCATGAGAACAATTGCAACACAGCTCCAGTGAAAACTCCATCAAGTCCCAGGCGGCTGGTTTAGGCGGGCTGCATCTATCTTCCCCACAACACGTGCTTTGATCATTGTCCCACAAATGACATCTCATTTCAGATTTTGTGACCTCCTCCCTCATTCTTTGTTGCCTCTCTCCTTGAATGCCTGGTTATCCCTCTTGTGCTCTGTGCGAAACGAGGCTGGGGTGGTTGTGAAAAGTCAGTGAATTGAAACAACTCAGCTGCCCACGGGACATTCACTTTGTATAGGAGCACGCAACTCTCTGTAGTTCCAGGAGGCCAAGGAAAAGAAAAAAAAAAAAAAGAAAAAAAAAAAGAGTGGGTCTTGCTGGGTGGTTTTCTGGTCTCCCCCAGCCCGCTCCCTTGCCTTTTAAATCAACTTACAATATGCTTCATGGCCCAGCCCCACAATTAGCTTTACTGCTGCAATTTAGGGAGCAGCATAGGGGAAAGCTGTGGCCTTCTTGGTCAAAGTACAGAGCAGAGGAAGCTGAGGTCATATTGTGGGACATGACATTTCTTTTTCAGCTACGGGGAACAAAAAGGTAGCTGTTCTGATTTTAGCATGAGTATATTCTGTAGGTTCAGATTCATAGACAGTATGTATTATATTAGCAAGAATGTAAAAAAAATCCAATATCCAGAAAAGGAATTCCTTAACATCAGAGAAAAGCAATTTGTCTCTACAGAAGGTCAATTTTTACGAGGCTACATGCAAATGAGACTCATTTCAGCATTTTTCTGTGAGTAAGTTTAGGATAACCCATTGAAAATATGAGAGGGAAGGTGCTTGGTGATGTTTATTCCTGGTTGTTCTGTCTTGGCAGTGGGCATTTCCCCCTTGGCAAAGCCAAGAGATACAAGGTCACGCGTTTTACCATGTGTTTTGTGGGTAATCAGTTACCAGCCCAGCTCACGCAAGGTAACTCATTTAGCCATGAAAAACACCTCAGCTGCCTCACCCCAGTGCCTGATGTCACCCACTAACACCTTACTCATGCTCATATCCCACCAAGACCTCATACCTACCACCCTCTCGTCCTTCCCTCTTGTGGTTCCCTCTGACTAAGCATAGCTAGAGGCAAAAGAGGACACGGTGGGAGTGGTGGTGACGTTCCCAGGCCCTTTTTAAGCAGTAAGTCAACAATCTGAGAATTTGTCTGTCATGTGAGAGAACCATGTTCAGTCCCTTCTCCATCAGAAGAGTTGTGAGGCTGCGCCTCCCCTGACCCAGGGAAATGTTTTACCCCAGACCTGAATATTGGGGGCACGTCCCTCGCTCCTCCTTGCTGGAGAGGGTTAGAGATGAATCCGACAAGGAAATCATTGCTGCCACTATTAATAAAAATGACCAAATATTGCTGAAACCACAATTAGTGCAGTTCTTAGAAACAAACTCACAAATCTAAGCCTCACAGTGAAATAATACAACATAACGAAGCCAGCAGCAATTGGAAGAGAGGGCTCCAAGGCGTGCACTTGTTCAGCAATCATGCTCTTTTTCCCTGGAAGAGCTTAGCTGTTTGCCTTGAAGCTCAGCGTGGAGCTGAGGGGAGCAGATATCATTAACCACAGCATGATCGTGTATACTTTTCTCATTTTTTCCTAGATGCCTCTCATAAAATATCACATCCTCTAGTGAGCTGCTGCTGCAGTCAGCTGCAGCAAGGTTTCCTGGATGTGCTCTGAGTGATGTGCTCTGGGCAGACCTGCAGGGCAGTTGGACTGGATGATCTCTAGAGGTCCCTTCCAACTCTGATGATTCCCTGATTCCCTGTGCTGTGCTCTGAATGCAGAGCAAGCAGGTGACTGTGACAGGGTTTGCCTCATGTGAGACAGCTCTTCCTACATTTCCAGAGTTTGCTTCACTTATTTAAAAAAAGATGCCCCAAGTAAGCAACAAAGCAGTAAGCAGTGTCATGAATAGTCACCTCTGAACTGGACAAGGTTTAGTCCAATTACACAGCATAACTTGCTATCCATCACAGGATGTGTGAGGGGCATTATTCATCAGCAGTATTTTCATCTACAACTCAACTCTGAATGTGTGTTGAAATTATCCCTGGCAGCTTGACTAGAAGAAGAAGAGGCCTTTTAAAAACTGCACTAAAGACGTAAGATACTCAGTAAACACAGATGTGTGTTTTGACAATTGTAGTTATGTGATTTAACTTCAAACACTAACAGCACTTCAAGGAGCACTGCTCTCCACCCCCTCTTTAATTTTTTTTCCTTTCCCTCCTCAAAAATATAAGGATGTTGGGCAGCAATTATTAAAATCAGAGCCTCAAAACATAGTAAGAACTTGATGAACTTCAACAAAGGCAAGTGCAAGGTGCTGCACCTGGGGAGGAATGACCCCCTTCACCAGGACAGGTTGGGGGCTTACCTGCTGGAGAGCAGCTCTGAGGAGAAACACCTGGGAGTCCTGGGGGCCAATAGGATGACCATGAGGCAGCAATGTGCCCTTATGGCCAAGAAGGCCAAGGGCATCCTGGGGGACATCAAGAAGAGTGTGGCCAGCATCTAAGAGAGGTCATCCTGCCCCTCTGCTCTGCCCTGGGGAGGCCCCATCTGGAGCACTGGGTCCAGTTCTGGGCTCCCCAATTCCAGAATGACAGGGAACTGTTGGAGAGGGTACAGCAGAGGGCTACAAAGATGATGAGGGGCCTGGAGCATCTCTTCTATGAGGGGAGGCTGATGGACTTGGATCTTTTTAGTCTGGAGAAGAGAAGACTTAGTGGGGATCCAATCTATGCTTATAAATACTTCAAGGGTGGGTGTCAGGAGGATGGGGATAATCTTTTTCCAGTGGTGCCCAGGGACAGGACAAGAGGAAATTGGCACAAACTTGAATATAAAAAGTTCCATCTAAACATGAGGAGGAACTTCTTTCCTCTTCCTTTCCTGTGAGGGTGGGAGCCCTGGCAGAGGCTGCCCAGAGAGGTGGTGGGGTCTCCTTCTCTGGAGACATTCCAAACCTGCCTGGACACGTTCCTGTGGGACCTGCTCTGGGTGGCTGGACTAGATGGTCCCTTCCAACCCTATATCATTCTGTGATTCCATAAAACACCCCTGTTCTTCTTAAAACCCAGCCATTCCAGACAATGCGGAATAAACCTCATTCTCATCAACAGCAAGGATAGATGAAGAATAGGTGAGAAGCAAGGGAGAGCAAGAACACCTTTCAGCTGGATTTAAACCTGTCACTCAAAGTCTGAAATCCCCACTACTGCCAACAGGTCCATGAGAAGGAAACGGGGCTGGCAGCAGAACAGAGGACACCTTGTGGATGTCCAAAGCGGGCAGCTCCACTGCAGTGACAGGCTGAGTACAGTCTCTCAGATGGATCCCAGTGCTCAGGCAGCCTGAAAATCCTCAAATGAAGCCTGCAGAGATGGGCAGTGTGAGAAGAACAAGAATATTTGCCTCTGTGAAAGACACAGCCTGTTTCTCGGCTCAGCTACAGAGAGGTACAGGGAGCTGCTACTGCTGGCTTGGCTGCCCAAGGGGAAGTGAGAGAAATAGCAGGACACAGAGGTTAGGAACCATTCTGGAAAATGGTAAAGACCATAGCTGACATTACAATAGCGTGTGCAGAAGCATAAGCTAATTTGGGTGACAATCCCCCTACTGCATTTCACACACACACCCCTCAACCCTACTCCCCAGACATCTCCCAGCCTCACACCACCATACTTTTCAGAGCAGGACCTTCACTGAGCCTTCTGGCTCAACAGCACTATTTGTTCAGCTGGTGACAACTACACCTGGACACATGGAGGGCCTCTGCAGCTGGAAGCTTGTCTGCTGCCCTCTCTTAAGTGTTGCACAAGCCCTTGAAGGACAGTGAAGCCAGTCATTGTACTGAGAACAGCTCACATGAGGTTGGGGAGAGGACGGGAAACCACTGCCTCCAACACTGCAAGCACACGGGAAGCCATCAGAGATCCTCCATAATGAGGATGACGAGCTGAGACTTCTTGAGCGTCCATCATAACAACCTCCTAAAAAGACTGAAGTGGATGCTCTCAGTCTCTACATGTGGGGCTGGGAGCAGGAGAAGGAATGGTGGAACAGATGCAAAACTGGCAAACCTGGAAGAATGTACAAGTGCTGGAAGTGCAGGGAGAAACATGGCTGTGGGCAGGGCGTTGCTTCATCTTCAAACACCATTGACTTTCTGTACATTATTTATCCTCAGTGAAGCCCTCTCTGGTAACCAGTAATGTTATGGGAAAACGAGATGAAGTAGAAAATGATACATTTTAGAGAATTTTTTTTTTTTGAAAAGGGATTGAAGAAGCAACTGTAGCTCCCAGACAAATTGTTCAGTCTTTACCCTTCAGTGCTGTCCTGAAAAAAATATTGAGAATCGAACCTTACCATTTGTACTGGCCCAGCTCCTCCTGCTTTCCAGAAAGCAGTAACTGCTCACAGCTTGTTTCACTTAGCTTCAGATCTCCCCCCATGGGAACCAATACTTCTCGATTCACTGAACAGAGCTGAAGCTGAGAAAACGAAGCCTATTGTTACTTTAGCTCAAGAGGCAAAAGACGTTTGGAAGTTTTATAAGGTTGGCTTAGCAGACGAGAATCTTTCCTACCCTCACCATCCACTGGGACCAGCCGAACTACAGACTTATGCTTTGATAATACGGAGAAATATTTCTTTCACAACTGCAAGGGCACCACCCTTCTCCAAACGCCTCCATCAACTGAGCTGAGCTCCTTGGCAGCTCTGACGGTGCAATTACAGTCCATTTCAGGCACTGAATATATCATGTGTCCTGGATTTCCCTTAGATCTTCAATTCAGATTGAGTATAAATGAGCCATAACTACATCTCATCTGGGAAATAAGGTTTCTAACCAGCTGAGCAGAGAGGATTGGGAACAGTCACGCCACTGGGAGAAGTGAATATAAAAGGTTTAATTATTTTTAAGACAGAGCTTGATCTAGCATTCTGTAGAATTAGAAAGAAAAGAGTCATGGACTCATAGAATAGTTTGGGTTGGAGGGACCTTTACAGGTCATCTAGTTCAACCCCCCTGCAAAAAATTCAGGCTCCTGGCTTTACTCTTTGCCTGACCCATATCCCTCAGGACTGCAACCACCACCAACACAAGATTGCTAGGCCAGGCTGTCTCCAATCTTGATGTCACCAACTAGCTCACTTGGGATGGTGACCAGCAGGTCCAGTACTGCATCCCCTCTGGTGGATCACTATAGACACTATTACCTGGCCTAGAGAAGTTTTCCTCAACACACTCCAGGAATCTCTTAGATTGCCTACAGCTCCCCCTGCTACTTTTCCAGCAGATGCTGGAGTGGCTGAAGTTCCCCAGCAGGACAAGAGCCTGCAAGTAGCCGGAATAAAAAGGCTTCATCAATTGTCTCCCCTTGAATTGGGTGGCCTTTAGTAGGCACCAACCACAGGACTCCCACAAGCTGCCCACGCAACCATGAGCTTGTTGCTCATGACACCACTTCTAGCCCCATGATACATCAAAGAATTTTCACAAAGCTAGGCATAAAATTAAGCCACTAGGCTGATGCGCTACAGCTTATTTGCACTCACCATGGCTGTATTCCCATTTCTTAACCAGCTTTGCACTGACTGGAATACATAAATCTTCTTAATGCTGTGGAAACTTCATGGGTATCTCAGAGAGTATAGGATTCCAGCAAGACATGTTGCTCAAGTCCAAGTTTGCCAGAGAGATGCCAAATAGCTTTAATTGGGGACCTTTATCTTTGCATAAACCAAGCTACCATGAAGCTGCAGGACACCCTCAGTAGCTCACATAAAGTACTTGCAGAAAGTAGGGATGGGAGTGTAATGGATGGGCAGCACTTTTTCATCACTGAAGTTGTCTCCAGTGAGTTTGGACATAGAGCCTTAAAACTTATAACCATTTCTCACCTTACTGTGAGTCAGTCACCGCTCACATTTGCCTACGATACTGAATAACAAGCACTGGTGATCCACCTCTCTCACGATGGACCTAGTGTGGCTTTCTACCAAAGGTTTCGGATGCTGTGTTCTACCTCCTAAATGCTCAATAATTTTGACACACAAAAACGTTTAAGGAAGTTGAATGAAAAGATACGTACCTTTCTTAGCTCTAGGAAGGGCAAAGAATTAGTGATTGTGCACAAGCAAAGTGCTGAAAATAGGCCCTAACGTGGAATTTGTACTCCTAGTGTAGAAAAGCACCATTTTGAAAGCTTTTTACAATTGTAAGCAATGAAATTTTTCAAAATGTTGCTCAGGAAATATATCCTGCCAAGAAAGCCCTAACTTAGGGATTTTGCAAAACATTTCTCTGCACATGGTGAACTTTGGATTTCTGACAGCTCGTACATCAAGCAATTCAAAGCCTAGAGGTCCGCCTTGTATGAATTGTTTTTGTTCCCTTTTTTGGCTTTATTATCTGGCTTCTCACATGAGATTTGTGATTTTAAACAAGCCTTTCTTTCAAAACAAGACATTTTTCCTGCTGGAATTCAAACAACAGTCCTACAACGCTACATGAATTATCCCCTTAGACAAATGTCAAAATTTATAGCAACTCAAAACAAAACAGTGTCTACTGTCTTCAGTTCAGGCTTACAAGCAATAAAAACCAAGGAGATTATGGAAAAAGACCTGACTGTGTATTTTATATGGGATGGCAGAGATACTTAGGCACCAGAACGCCAGTGCAGAGCCAAAAAATGTACTTCTGTGGTCTTTTATAGAGATCAGGCAAATGGGCATATGTTGATGAGAGAGTAGGTTTCATTTGCTATGAAGAATTTGGCAAAACTGGAATAATTTTCTTTTAAAGGTTTTAAGATTAAATGTCTTTAAAACTTACATATATGGTTTTTGTCAAAAAGCAAAATGTTTAGGTTCTGAAAGGCTTTTTGAAAGGTTTTTTCCTTCACAAAGAAACAAGGAGTGAATCTTTATCAAAACAATTACTCACTGAGATTTTGTTTTCTTCTTTTTTTCTTTTCTTCCTTTGTGAAAACGACAGCCACGAGAAAAGTCAAGCTTCAGTATTTGGTGGTTTGCATTATTATTCCAGGTTCTCCATAGCTTCCAGAGGAGGATGAGCTATAGGATTAAAATTATAAGTCACTGAAGAAGTCCATTCCCCCAGAAAACTATGATATTTAGATAGAAATTCAGGAAAATGTCTTTCAGTATATAAATCCGAGGTGGGCAGGCAAAGAAGGAAAAATATTAAGCTCGCACACTGATTTCAGTGAGTGGCTCGGCATTTTTGAAAGCCCAGCTGCTGTTTTGTGAACTGATTTTTGACATCCAGTTTTCAATATCCAGGCTTTACTTCCCATGGTTACATGGTGTAAGTCTGTACATTTATATATTTTTTTTTGTGGTGAAGCATTTGTATAGCTTACGTGTGCATACAGAAAAAGGTATCTTCAATGTGACCACAGAGCATTGTGGAAATTGAAGTTACATTTACCTTTTCCAGGTACTGTAACCTCAGAGCATCATCACTGAAGATAAAACTCTTCACAGTTCATTTCAGAGCAGCTACAAAGCGAAGCTTGGTCTGCTCTCTCGTAAGGGGTTTGCAAAATGGCCCTGTGCTACATCTTCCCCCCAAATGCACTTGCAATTACTTTCTGGCTCTGATTCGGTCCTTTGAAACTAAGCAGATGGTCCCGCCACCCCACTGTCCCCTTCTCCATGAAGCACTCCTGTTGGCAAAGTGAGTTCTTTGTAGATGGAGCCCAAGATGGGGCGCTCTTGGTGACAGCTGTGGGACCAGATAACCCTTGTCTAATGGGGCATCTGTGATGGCTCTGGTTTCTGAAGGCATTGACAGGCTTGGAAACACCCTGATGTCCCTGGAGGAAGGTTTGGTATTTCACACAAACACACATTATCCAGTGCATCAGTTTTTACATTTGGAGGCTCTGCATGGATGCACACGAGCTGGGCTCTCCCCAACCATATTTTGAGCCTTCTCAGTGCTCGGCAGTGCAGGTGCAGCCCCTCTACATGCCTTAAAAAGAAACAAAACCAAAACACCAGGCGCAGTAATGGAGGCCAGAAGCAACAAAGCCACAGCATTGAAAAGCAACTCTGAAAATAATGTTCTGGGATGCTGTAATTCTGAGACAACAAAGTTTGTGAGCAGCCCTCTTTCTTCAGGCTGCCAGGTCTCTGAACCGCCGTCCAAGACCTAGGTCCTTCTGTCTGACCACCTGTCACGAGGTGCTGCTGACTGAGTGGTGGCCTCAGAAGACCTCGTGTACCGTCACCAGTTTTGTAGATTCGCCATGTGGAGCTGGTTAGGGTTTGGTAATCACCAAATCCCTAAGGGAGCTGCTGACTGTTAGCATCAGGAAAAATGTGTTTCTTTTCATCAGGTAGGACAGAAAGAAGCTTTGTGAAACTAAAGGATACTATTTCAAAACAGGCAGTACCTCAGAGGAGGACCCATTCTTTCGGCTCTGCCTAAGGGTATTTTGACACATGTGGTGGAGAAAGAACCTGGAGGTCTCTCATCTCTAAGCAAGCTGTCCCAGCTGTTGCTAAGCCTCATTTCCTGATCCTAGGTACCTAACATTTGACATCTACTAGACCATTTGTTTTCAGCATTACACCAGAAACTGAGATAATGTCCTTGTTCTAAGGGGAAGCCTGACCTCTGAAATTCTGCCCATCTGCAGACACCCACCTTGAGCAAGTTTGTGCAGTCAACGTTGTACAGCTATGCAAAGCAGCCAACTAAAACTTCACACATTTCAAATACTATTCCTACATGGAGTCACTCCGTAGTTGAGGGCAGGCCTGTCTCATCTCTCCCCCAAGTCCCAGATGACAGGACAAGGGGTAATGACTCCAAGTTGTGCCAGGGGAGGTTCAGGTTAGATATTAGGAAATATTTCTTTCCTGAAAGGGTTGTGAGGCATTGGAATGGGCTGCCCAGGGAGGCGGTTGAGGCACCATCCTTGGAGGCGTTCAAGAGATGAGTTGACATGGTGCTTGGGAATATGGGTTAGTGTTGGATTGGTGTTGGTTTAGGTGTGGTGTGGGTTTTGTGTGGGTTTTGTGGGTTTTTTTGTTTTGTTTTGTTTTCTCATTGGTTGGACTAGCTGATCTTAAAAGTTCCCTTCCAACCTAGGCGATTCTGTGATCTCTTTCACCTGCCAGAGCTTGGCTGGAGATGTTAGCTCTCCTAATTCATCAGACAGCAAATCACCAAAACAATCACTTTCTTAACAAGAACCAAGCTTAAACAAAACATATTCTTCAATGCATTATGCCAGTTATTTATCAAATGCTTTTCTGTTGGTTTATTTTTTCTTCATGGTTTCCTGCTGCCCACCCATAACTCTTAGCAATTCTAAAATTAGCACCTCCCAAACTTCTCTAAAAAATGAGGGATTTTTCATAACAAGTGCTCAGTTAATCATCCTTCCAGTGCTGTTTTTTCAGTTTCTACCCTTCCATACAGACCAGTATGAAGACTACCAAATTACTGTGTGACATTCAGGAGAGCAGGAGTAGAGAATTGAAGGATTTTACTCAGATTCATTGGAAAATAAGAGAGAGACAAGATTTTGGCTTATTTTCTTGCCTCACATAATAATCTTACTTTTGTGGTATTCAGAGGTGCATCTCTAAGAGCTCTGAAAACTGCAGTTATCCAGACTGTCCTAAAACCTTCTTTACCTTCTAGGGCAATAGGGATGAGAGCTGTATGCCGAGGGATTTGGTTTTGTGGTCTTTAAGCCAGGTACACATGCAGCTGCCCTCTCCCCAAAAGAGAGAAGAGGTTTATTTAAGGTTGTTAGGTTTGAACAGACCTTTCTGAAATCAACCTGCATCTCCAAGCTCCTTCAGACAGTCCCAATGGCTTGACACCCCTTCCCATGCTTGTCACACGCTCTCCTTTGGGTGAACAACAGTTGATAAGAGTAATTAACTTAAGAGATTTTAACAACCCAAGCATAGTTCCCTGAACAGGCACCTGCTCAACACTCACAAAACAGATGGATTACCTGGCATATCCACAAACTGCACTGCTAACATTGATCCAGACAGCTTTGCATGTGAGCTGGTACCTCAAGGGGACACATAGAACCTCTTGAACCTGACCTATGCCCAACATGGCCCAGACACATCTTTTCTTCTGCTAACTAATCTGTGCTTCCTTAGAAGCACAGGCCTCTCCTGACTAAGACCACAGTTACAAGTTAGTCCAGTGAATGTAGCCAGAGAGTTATCACCCTGGGTTGGATAACTGGACTCCTTGGAGTCTCCAAAATACAGGACATCTCCTACAGTGTTATTATCTCCAGGTTCTCAGAGATTTCATTCTGAAACATCTAACTATTCCACCTCCAGATAAGCACTGCATGTGGGAGGGCTGATGGAGCCCCGCAATGGTGTCTCATCAGCATGCACCTCTGACTGCAGGTTGGCCCACACCGAAGGCTGCTTGCTGTAATTCATCCCATCGTAATGTTTACAGCTCTGTTTCTGCATTTTGCTTAATAGGCTGCGTTAGCAACTACTGCTTGGGACTCTCAACATGAGAGGGATTCAAGGAGAGGGATACCAACACAACAGAAGCCAGAAGTGGCAACAGAACTTGCATGTAAGATTACAACTTAGGTAAACCCAAAGTTGTAATCAAAGACCGGGCAAAAACTGGATTTTCTTCTGGACTGATCAGGAAATCAGTTTGGCCAAAAGGAAAACTTCTCACTCCCTTCCCCTCTCCGCTCCAGCAGTAATAGTCCAATTGGCCCATTGAAAACATTTTATGAGAATGGTTAGAGCATGGCCACGTTCAAGTGCTACATGAAGTCTTAGAGCAATTTATCATTGGCCCATATGTTCTTTATTAGGGGGCTCGCACTGAAATGCTTGTGCTCCCCAGCTTCTCATTTCTACCCCACTTGAAAGCTTCTTAATTACAAAATTCTTCTGGTCTGAAGATTTGAATTTCACTGCATTTTAAAAGAACGAAAAATAACTATGTATCAAGTAATGAAGGATTGCTCCTTAGACTCCTGGCCCCTAAAGAAGTGCATGGAATTCATTCAGTCATTAAGTCTAAAGTCTTTTATATTGGTTTGAGTTTGGTGTAAGCGGCTGTCTCAGAAATACCAGTGGGAAGAACTAATAAGGGAGGCAGCCACCACGAGATGCTGTTGATGAAACCAGCATGACCAGAGGAGTGCCTGAAGCTGAAGAGCAAAACTATGCACAGCCAACTTGGTCCCACTGCCTCCTGGCCAGCTCACCCCAAGCACACAGGAGGTAAAAATGTCTGCAGAAGGGGACTTCTCTATAGATTGGGCTTCTCCTGCTGGGTTCCTGCTCTGGGCATGCCTCATTAGCCATTTTCACCAGGTGCAGCTCCCACCCACTGTCACTACAAAGGAAGACGTCTCCTGTGTGGGTAACGTGTAGACAGGGATTGCAATTTCTTTCTTACATATCCACACCTTTCTGGTGCCAAAGGCAGCAATGATCAGAAGGGGGGTCTTTAATAGTCATTATTAAAAAGACAGAACTAATTGTTCAGACTTTAGCTGATGTGTTAGAAAAGTTAGACCCACCAAAGAATTTCTTCTTGCAGAGTGGAAAAACTGAGAAATCTCTTGGGTGACAATTCCCACCCCCTTCCACCTCCCACCCCCCCTGTCAAACAAAAAAGAGAAATTAAACCCCAAAGCTGTGATTTGCTTACATTTACTGTACAGACCTTTCTGGGCTTTTCATGGAACTCTGCCTTATAATTTTCTCTTTCACAGTGAGAAATTTAACAAGTCCCAGGATTATGAAAACAGAAAGAGTTTACCGAGTTATATCACATCCAAATGATAATGGAATCATTTCAATCCAAGGGAGTAAATTTTTCCATTTTAGCGTCCTCCCCTATAAGACACCCCACCCTTTTCTACAGACTTGCCAAAACCTCATTCCTTCCGTCTGAGCTGCTCCAAGAAAAAAAAAAAAAAAAAAAGGAAGTAACTATTTCCCTCTGTAAAAGCTGACTCGGGAGAAAACGTTACCCTTTTGAATATCACATACAGCCTGCTATCTTATCAGGAACTGGACGAAAAATGTCTTGGAGACATTTCCTTTGTTCAGTACAGTTACAGGGAGCTTTAAGACAGCTCAAATCCAATCACTGACAGAGTGGGGTTTTTTTCAGAGGGGTCTCACTATCTGCTTTCCGTTTGATCCCACACTGCCTTACAAATATTTCTGCACATCCAACCAACAGACTTAGAAATAGAAGGCCCTGTCTCTAGGAGCACTGGTGGTGGTGAAATAAAGAAAGACTGATTATGAACTATATACCACCGTTGCAAAACTGTGTGTGCAATTAAATGCACAAACCAGGACCCACTGTGAAAGTACTCTTAAAACTGCCATCAGCTCTATCATCTTCTTTAGAAATGTATCTGGCTACTAAACACCAGGTCTCTTCCTTTCAGGGAAACGGAGGTAGCCACTACAAGGAAGAATCCCCATTTTTTTATAGAATCATAGGATTGTCTATGTTGGAAGGGATGTTTAAGATCCCTTAAGATCTTAAGAAGCAATTTTTGGAGAAAGTAATTTCCTTGTCACTCCATATGACCACATCTATGGAAGAGTTTAGATGTTTAGATGCCTCTCCCTGCCCTTTCTTCCCTTCTGCAGGCCCTGTAGAAGCAACACAGGCAGCACTTGGCTGTCAACGCACCAGGGCATGGTGCCTCCCTTCCCAACTTCTCCTCCAAGATGGATATCAAAATAAGGAGCCTGTCTGTGTACGGAGTCATCTCACTTTTCCACACACTGCCATACAAGCCTTTAAATGCCTTTCCAAGGGAAGAGTTGGTAGAGACCAAACAGCTATGTCACCGGCTACCTTGGATGTCTAAAACACATTAAACATATCTGCCACCATAGAAATAGGTGTCGGAATAAACGTCACGTTTCTCAGAAGTACAAAGTGGTGCACACTTGTTCTCAGCATCAGCTGGAGCCTTGGGCTGCAAGGGCCTCAAAATTAAGGCATTTATGGGGAATTAGAGGGCAGCACTAAATACTTGCAAACAGCAGCCAAGACTCCAAGCTTACCCAATGCAGGGACCGTGTGGAGGCTTGCTCAGCTTCCTATAAACAGTAATGCTGCAACAAAATGTCTGGAAGGGCTTTTGGCATGGCTTGTTTTCAGAAAGAAGGAGAAAGAGAAAAGGAGGAGTGAAGAACGTGAATGCCTGTCTGCGCTTGTTTTCAGAGCATTAATGAACCTAATTCAGTGAAATTCCTTGTTATCTCAAGACGAGTGAGGCTTGAGACACCGGCACCTCACCTGATTTGTCAGGACCCAACTTACAAATGGCAAGTGTTCGACTAAGCCCCCTATAGAAGTGTGCCTTAAACGTATATTCTGCAGTTTGTGAATATTCGTTAACATAAGAATATGTACCATTCTAAAATGGACACTTGCTCATACAGATTTCCCTGACAGTTAACGACAGATTAAAGTTCACACGCAAGAGATTTGGGCCCAGACACGGGAACACGTCTGCCTTGGGTTGCCACCCTGTCCCCCGCTGCAGCCTGCAGAGCCATTCACACACGAAATGTTTCCCGAGCCAGCCCTTACCCACAAAACCACACAGAGACTTTAAAACTCTACAATACCAAGCCACAGCCTACGTAAAAACAATGGGAAAAAGGGGTTAGTCACGGTATTGGCACGTCAGCTCTTGAGCTTCCACTTGCACGAGCCTCAGTAAAACAGATGAAGAAGACCTTAACTTGGCCGGGTCATCCCTGCAATCTCGAATCCACTCCTGCCTGCCCCCTGCTCTTCCACTGCAGTTTGGCTACCACTGGATTTTCTCCCCCAGCCAAAACCCAGTAACACAGATTCCTTTTGGGAGCAACCCTCCTCTGCTCTTCTCCTCCCAGCTACCAAATTCTCCTCTGGTCTCCAGAGCCAGGAGAAATTCAGGCTGCCTTACATGGTCTGTGATTTTTGTGATTTACATACTGTATGGCTGCTCTTCACACATGGGTGGCTTTCATTTCACATTCAGCAAAATTCATAGG
>BJBW01012280.1:21404-43192 GCA_004320125.1 Scolopax mira | reverse complement strand
CACAGACATGCTTGACAGTCCAAGGACTATCCCCAACAGAAAACAAAATATCAAAACTCCTTCTGACATTTCATATACAAATCAGGATCTCAAATCTTAGCAAAAAAAAAAATTAAAAATATCTTGTGTATTTACTTGTATATCTATCTGTGCAAAGTTCATAGCTAGCAGCCCTAAAGCCCCTGACAGTCAAGACCAGTTATTTTTCAGCATATCAAGGAACCATTTAGCTCAATGATATGTGGCTCATTTGTACTGAAAAGCAGTATTTCTGGAACTCATCAGATGAAAATTATTTTGTAATTTGCAATTTTTATGGTCACAGAGAATATTTTGAGTGTTTCCTTCCTTTGACTATGTCCTTAACTATGACCTTGTGATAAGTCTAATACTGAAACATTTGAAATACTGTAATATGAGATTATTTATAAATACAACTTGCTAACAAAATCAAATTATATTGACAAGCATTCCAATGCTGTATCCAACATTTCCAATGGTGCAGAAAACAGAGACAAGGTATAGCTTTGAAGATGCTGATGTGGTCCAAAAGCCTCTGCAATCTTAGAGTGTCTAAGACTTACAAATCTCTAAACTTTCCATTAAAATTACTGTCAGGTCAATGGTTCTAGCTATTCTGGAAAACAGTCCTGAAATTCAAATCAGCTAAAAGTAGCACATACTACTTCAGCTTCAGTTCTTATTATTTATTTGCAGAAGACAAGAATAATTACGAGTCCTCTAAAAACATGCTGTGAGAATTAAATAATGACTGGTCTTAACAAATTCCCACTGTTAAAACCAATGAGGAGTTTTAGGAATATGGAGGGTGAGCCTTAATCACACTTACATATGTGCATAACTTTAAGCAAATCAGCAATCTCCTTGACATAATTGGTAATACTCATGCACTTAAAACTAAGCATGTGTGTAATTGCTTGAGGGATTTGAGTCAATGTTTTAAAACTGGGTTAAATTTAATCTTACAGAAACTATAGATATTATGACAATGGGTCACCATAGTTCAGATTTTTTTAATGCTATTTCATCAACTTTGTCAGGCCAAAACAGGAATTAATGTGAATCCAGGCAATAGGAGAGTTTTGTCTGGCCCTGTAAATTTTAATTTCCTATCAGATTTTTGTTATATTCTATGTAGATGGCACTAGTAGAAGAACCAATACAGTAGATAAAATGCACTGTTTAAAAAAAAATTATTTGTACTATTGTACTAGAGAGTGAAGTTTGTTATATTCATGATTTGGGACTTAATCCTCAATTGTAAGAGAAAACATGAATTATTGTACATTCACATTTCAATGAATAGGGACAACATTATCAATTATGTTTGGGATGTTTGAAAGTATATTACTGTCCGCCTGCAAATACTAAAAAAAGACTCAGACACCCTTCATCTCAAGGCCCCTCATGCCGATTTGCATGACGATTAAATAGCTTTTTAATTGCTGTTAAATTATGACAGTTAAACTGTGATTTCATGCAAATATTAAGCTGTAATGACATGCAGTGAATCATTTACTAAGATTTAGAACTTGGAACAAAGAGAAACAATTAATTCTAATCCTCAGATTCAGCTAAATTATGTGTCACTGGGCTTTTATGAATGTGGCCTGATTGCTTTGTTATCATTTATAAATTATACAAAGATTATTTGACATATTGCAAAAACTTGGCAGCAATAACCCTTCTGCAGACATCTGTGTACAAAGCTCTCAGGGATTTCCTTATATTGATTTTTAAGGAAAACAAGTATATTAGTGAAAATTATGGATCATTTCCTCACAGCAAAACTCATGACTTCGGATTTTAAGCCAAAGACTAAAACACACTTCAGATGGATGAGCAATAAAAAAAATGTATCTCTTCAGTTTCTTAGATAAAACATAGCCCAAGTGTAAGCAATGTTTTTTGCTTCATTTGCAAAATAATATAAGAATTATTTCTACACTCTCTGTGGAGTAGATGCATTGATATGGAGAAACAGACTAATTCCAACAGAAACAGAACTGAGTTTATGCCTCATGCAGTGCTTTGCACCTCATCTTGCTTTGTGTCTCCTCTCCCTCTGTGAAACTGAAGTGTATTTTGCCCCTCATGGAAGAGGACCAAATCTAAAGCTGCAGAACTCTTGTCAGGGTACTGCAGTATTTTAAAGACTACAGAGTGATGACTGTCTGGAAAACATTTTGTTGGTTTTTCAGTGAGACCTGTCCTTTTAGCAACTACTGGACTCTTCAAGATGTGTGTTACTTGGCTAATGAATTTACAGTGGAAAGGCAAAAATTAATGATCACCTGAGAGTACTCAAAATCAGCATCTGGCTCTGTCTCTCGAGTTCATAACTGCTTTTTTATATACGTACATACATGTAGCATAGATACGTAGTGTCATTTGGTGTAGAGTTAAATTTTTTCTTTTCAGAGTAACTTACTCTTTTTCTGTGAGGCAGGCAGGAAGAATGGAAGCCAGTGACTGCAAACCAATAGCCCAAGTCTGAGCATTATGATAAATTATGAAAAAGTATATATATACATATATATATAAAAAATCAAAAATAGAAGCAGCAGAGTCAAAGACTTCAAGCACATTGCTTGATTTTGCTGCTGAGACAACATACTTTATTAGAGTATGTTGACTCTAATAAAGAGAGGATACAGTTTGTGTCAGAAGTTACTGAACAGAGTTTGTTTGTTGGGTTCAAAATTGTTTAAGCATAACATGGAAAGAAATATATTTCAGGTTCAGACACCCAATATGAGCCTGCCTGACTTTGACCTTGAAAAGATGGATCAATTTATCCAATTACATTATAGTGGGAAATGTTAGAGTTTATGCACAGAGCAATTAGACAGAGGATTAGATACGATGCTATTTGTTGCTCACTGTGTATGCAGAGAGATCACTGATAGACATATAGTCTGATAGATCACATATGACAAAGAAATACAATAAGGAGAAAGAGTAACAGCAAGAGATTGATAACAAGCGCCAATCAAAGGGAGAAAGACTAGGAGAATGGGATTAACAATATATCTTAATGTAATTGTCTTTCCTCTTAAAATTAGAATTCTATTATGCTTTTCTGCAAAGTGCGGACTCTTTTACAAAATAGAGCTACATGAAGCAAAAATAAGAACTGTAAAATTTTGGAAATACATACAGTGTGCACTTTAATAGAATTAATCAAATTAGATTTGAAGCTCATCTTGAAAAAAGGGGATGCCTGAAGCTAAACTCTTAAATTCATAGTCTCTTAAATCAAGGTCGTTATTTTCCATAACGCGGCATATGCAAGTTTTCCAGTACTAGGGAAAAGTTATGGAATGAGGAATACTGCCTAACTCTATACAGGAATGACAAGAGAGAGAATAAAATATCTACCTATCTTAGGCATATTGTTTTGTAGGACTTGGGGAAGCACACAAAGTAGATATGAATATAGTTGGTTCAAAATGTTTTAATAGGAAGAAATTTGTAAAGGGATTCATTCTGTGTTTGATTAAAGAACAACTGTTACTCAAAAAGTCACAAGAAAACATTCTAATCTCTTATGTTACATCTCACATGTTAGGACACAAATTTGTAAATGAATATCAAAAATGCAGATCTGCCCCAAAATTTATGCACCAAAGGCCTTTGCTTACTGCACAACCTTTTCTATTTAGTCAAACTGGCACTTTTTTCCCCCTAACTTTTCTACTCCTTTTATTACAGTAAAGCATGACAGTTTAGAAAGAATCATCTAAATTCTAGTCTGTCTCATCTGTATCTTTGTTTATTAAATTTAAATTAGCCACATCTGTACAGACCCACCAAAGGCAGTGAGGTTGTATTTATGACAGAAACATAATTTTAATAACTGGATGTGTAATTTGAAAGCAGTGGGGCTAAAGATATCACTTAGGAAATAATTTGGCCTATAGACTCTTCATTACTGATGACGTGCAAGAAGATTGGAATGCAGTCTGCCTGTCAAGAGTCTCAGTGTCATTTACAGAGCTGACAATTAGTGAAATAATCATCATCGTAGGTATAGGATGAATATATCAGCAGTTACAGTCAATGAAGTACTGATACCTTGCAGTCTAGGCTGAATGAGAGGCAATGCATAGTGGCACTGAACCAAGAGCAAGTCAGAAACTAGAATGTGGTTCACTGTCTTCTTCGTTATTTCTTATTTCTCTCAAGTTGGGGTGAGCTGGGGCACTGGTACCTCTGTCATGGCTGATTTCTTTCCTGTCTCCACTCACTCAGTTATTTTGGCTGACATCCTTAGCAGGTCTGACAGTGAGTCTTCCCTAACAGTTTTCAGCCAAAGCAGCTCTCAGCACCCTGCTTTAGTTGGGAAAGCACTGGGGTGTTTTAGGTACCTGTTCCCTGATGCCACACAGCTCTCATGCTCCTCCCTATCTTATCAATACTAATGAGTAGAAGGGCTTAAAATTGTGCCCTGAAAGATAATAATGGAAACACAATGCCATGTATGAGTATTTTTTTCAGAGATGAAAAATCTTTTGGATCGTCTTTTGGAGATGAAAAATCAATTACATAAATAATATGGAATGACATCTGCATAATGCACGAGTGAAACCATCTTTCTAAGCATGAAACTGTCAAGAGCACCTGGGATGTGGGTTAGTTCTGTGGGTAAGTTTATAATAGCCTGTGCTTGGGGCACTCATTTGAATTGAATTATTTGTAGTCACCATTTTCCTGTGGTAAGTCCAGAACAACATTGTTTATTCCCTCACATATGTTGCGCAGAAAGATAGGCTTATGTGCCTTGCTCTAGAGGGAGCTGAGAGCAGATTGTATGCATTGGACTAGGGTGCCTCTCTGAACCCTAGGAATGCCATTTATAGTGACAATCACTCCCATTTAGTAGATGGACAATGTCCTGGTCTATGTAACAACCTTTATTAAATTGTCTTTATTAAATAATAGGATTTTATATGTAAACATAGTATTTCACCCACAGATTTTTAACTGCTGCTGTTTGTTCCCAGTTTTGAGATTAAATGGATATAATTACTTTATGACCAATAAATTAATCGCAGTAAGTAATGAACCATGTATGAAAATCTATGAGAAATATTTTATTAAGTGAAAAGAAACTTTATGCTTTATGTTTCTAGGCATGAGCACATTGATCGAAATAGTACAAATCTTTTCTCAGTCAGAATTTCTGCCTCTAGACTTCTGTGTGTCAGTTTTGTCTTAATGACAAATTATAGTCAGTCAAAAATCACAAAATGCTGTATTTTTAAAAATATCAAAAAATCTGAAGAATTTTCATTAACACAGTTGTATGAGAGGGAATAACTCTCTGTTTAAAGAAGATGATATGGGAGATTATATCTCCTTCTGATTGCATATATCTTTTTTCCTTCCTTTTTATGATTTTCTTGTCTTTTTTAGAGAGCTATTTTTTATTAAATTGTCTTGGGATGATATTTGTCTTACAATTTTCATTTAAATTTGGGGAGACAGCAGAGTATGTCATATCAGTTTTTGTCTTTACATGACTCCTCAGTTTTTTGAAAGTTTTTGTACAAGCTTATTTTCCTGTATTTAAAATACATACTGGTAGTTTAAAACTCAACATTGTTATCTGTAAGACAATGATTACACACTTTGTATTACAATCTCTCAGAACTACAGGTTAAAAAGTCACAAAATTAAGACATGTGCCAGTATTTTTTAGAGATATCTAGACTAAATAAAAATATGATGTTTAAATTTTGATTTTAAGTCTCTTTTGATTATCTTGAATGGGATCCTTCATAAAATGTACAAACTCATGACATTTTTTTTTAAGCACAAAAATAAATGAGACAGAGAACTGCAGGCACTGGTACTGATCAGACTTACGGGTACATGCCATAGTTGGTGGGTCCTTCTCAGCTCTGAAGTAACCCTTCTCACACTGACAGACAGAAGTAGCTTCTATGTAAGTCAAGCTGTGTGGAGGGCACTTGGAGCACTTCACATTTCCAGCAAATGCTTTATAGAATCCAGGCCTGCAAGCTGTAAAACAAGAAAATAAGTCTTATCAACAAAAGCAAGGTTTCCTTATTTAAGTAATGGAGACTTGCAATGCTTAATATGTTTACCCTCACAACACTTTCATGAGACAAGGATGACATCCCTATATATTTAAAGATGCGTCTGACTTGCCTAGAGTCCCATGAGAAGCCTCTGACAGAATGCTCAGCCTCTGACAGCTGGGTTCTCTACACCCTGTTGGCCTGAGATGCTGGGAGGCGCTGCATAACCACCTTCAGAGGTGAAGGAAGGAGATGTCAACACTCTCTAGCAAATACTACTGCAAACCTGAGGCTACTCTCAATTGTGTCAGGAAACAACCTGGACAGCAGCTGAGCTAGGGATGGAGTATGTTGAGAAGGTCAGAGCTCTATGTGGCCCCAGTTACTTGGAACAGGTGTCCCTGCTGTTCTTAGCCACAGCACAACCTCATGTGCCTTTTCGCTGGCTTTTAAAGCAGAAACAATTTATGATAAATAAATAAATAATAACAAGATATAATAAATCTTATCATAAATCTGCCTGGTTTGCATTCTGAAATATTATTCTAAAATTATCCTCAGACTTCATCACACAAGTTTAAAAAGTAATTTCTTTCTTTCTCCTGTCAGCTGCCAAATTTACACATGCCAGCGTGTATTGCAGTTACTGTCTTCTGGCTTCCCAATACGAGAACAGAACTGGAACAAATGAAAGAGCAACTCAAACATGTGTACACTGTACAGACTCATATGCCTTCTCCTTCTGACTCCTCAAGCAGTACGATGGAAACCATTGCTATAAACACCATTTTGACAATACTTGTGGCTTTTTCTCACGTTGACATGCTCAAAACTATTTTCTTTAAATTGCTAGAGAAACTAGGCAGTACTTCCTTCTCTTATAATAACACCAAATAATAATATTAAAATGAGGTGTTCTTTAAAAAGTACTCAAAGGTATGCATTTTATTGATTCAGTTCACATTAAGCAAGTTATTAAAAAGTATTAACTCATACATAGATTTGCTCCTGCTTCCAAAGGGCTTGCTTGATATAAAAGCAGTTTCATTAGTAGCTGAGGCAAAAGGAGTGAGATAGATAAGACTGAAAGATAATAGATGATTGCCTATCAGAATCCAAGAGACGATTTTTCAAATGTAATTTTAGCAGCTTAATTTTGTCCCCACAATTTCAGCAGTTCTCCTCCCAGTGTGTTGTTCTGACTTTGCTGAATAGAAATTAGGGAGGAATCCTGCCCTGCTGTCACTGATGATAAAAAAAAAGGTATTTCTGGTGTTAGAGATAAGAGGGGTGGGAACAGCAGGGATTTTCCCCTTGAAAGAAGGCTACAGGTCTGATACAATTGTGATTATAGCGAGTAGTAATTTTCCACTGATTGGAAAGACAGCAGGTTTGGTGCATGGAAGAAGGCAGCATTGTAGATATAGGCTGTCAGAACTGACTCCTCTTAGCTTTGCTGGAAGGAAGGGAGAGATGAGGTAAGGCAAAATCAGGGAAAAGTGTTACACTTCCCTGCTCCTTTCTTTTCTCATACCAAAATTCTGCCCTGGCTTATCTAAGGATGAATGCTAAATTCTTGCTTTTAATAGCTACCATTCATACACATGGTGCAATTTAAAGAAGTTTGTGATTAAAGAGTTGGCAATTCCAGGTTATGCTTTCAGCCAAAGCAAAATGTGTTCTCTTTAAAATCCTTATTACTTCTGAATCATTCCTTCTTCCCTTCTGTCCCCTGAAATGATCAACCACTTCAGATCAAAAGAAGCATAGCACTCTCTTTCAAGAGAAATATTTGGTTTGAGTTTCAAGCAGTTCGCTATTCTAAAATCAAGCTCAAGGAGAAGATTTGTTTCTAATTTAAAAAAGTAAATGTTTTATTCTGAAACGTATTCTGTAATGTATTTAAAGTGATTATGGTTTTATATAGTATGTCTCTTAAAAGAAAGCACATATATACTCATGGAAAGATGGGGGGGAAATATGGATGAGTATGTAAATTTTTTTAACTCTTTTAAAGCCAATACAAATACATTTATCCATTAAGCCAGATATGTACTACAAATTCTGAGGCAGAGGAAGATATCAGAGAAGTTTTTCTAAGGATAAGTTTACAAAGCTATTGATAACCCACTCCTCATCCAAATGCAGAATCACACAACCATAATTATTGTATACTTTCAAGTAAAAAACATCCCTTCATAAATAAGATAAAATAACACAAACTGAAAACCTCCAAATGATTATAACCTTGGGATAACTCACCTCTCCAGACAACTCAGTGCTGATTGCCAACATGCAAGATGAAAGAAAATAAACTGTTACTCTATCAAAATCAATGACTAAGCAGCATAACCCTGAAGAACTTAAGATGCTCTATGTATCTCAGCTTCGATTCTGCTGAAAAGTATTGTGTTTCAGTGGTAAAATTAACAGCAACAATTGCTAAATTTACCATTTTCCACAGAAAGTTGCACTAGAGTTACTACCTAGGTTTTTAAAAACTCATTTAGGAAATGCCTCAACTGCTACCATTTAAGAGATATGTCTTCCCTCTGAAGACAAGAAGGGACTTGAGCTTAAGGTTGTATAAGACCACTGTAAACCAACTGTATCTCACAGCACTTCCAATTAAAACTAACAGGAAAATTGCACAAATGAGTTAATGGTATATGCATTCCATTATAATTTCTGGTTTATGCATAACATTGTATAAAACTGCGGTTGTGCTATGTTCTGCTGTGAGATTGCAGATTGCATTATTACATGCAAATCACTCTGTGTTACTGCAGATTCTGATATCAAATCACACATAGATGTTGCACTCAACTTTAGAGTACTGAAGACACATGCTATCTAAAATAAGGATTAGGATATGACTCTCCAGAGATTAATCAATAGGCTTACTTACATGCTTAATGTTAACCAAAAAATCAGATTTTGCCAAGCTTCCTATTATTTCTATGGTTTATTCTCTTTTGGAGGTTCAGCCACACACAATTACTTAGTGCACAAACCGCCTGATGGGCAAAACAGAACCTCAGAAACTTTTAATTAGAGTTGAGTTGTGGTTTTGTATTTGGAGAAGGAAAAAGGCCATCTTTCCCATGCAAAATTTACATACAGCATTTACCATATGTAAAGATATTACAAGTAAGTTAAAAGTTTGTTTCAGATCTTTCTGTATGGAGAAAGTTTTATTTTGTATGGATTGAAAAATCAGTATTTTTCAAAGTGTTTCTCATAACATTTTCTTCACTCTGTTAACAGTTATCTATCATTTTCACAAATTATTTGTGCATATGTTTGTGCATAATGTTAATATGTTAATATTAACTGTCTGAAAAAGCTGTCTGAAAAAGCTTCCAATGATGGCTATTCCAAAAATCATGAAGTTTGTTTTTATCTTTGTTACCAAAGAGTAATTTTTTCTAACTTCCAAATCACTTATTTTCCCCAACGTTATCTAAGAGAAGTGACTTTATGAGTTACTGATTATATGAACTGTATGAGATTTGACTTTTGTAAAGCCTGGAGGAGGATAATATATTGTCTTAACGGTTAAGGAATTAGCAGGGTATCTGAATGAACAACTCAAAGACGAAAGTTTTCTCCAATGAAATACCAGAGACTTTGAAGAGATGCAGTGATAATTTAATTGGCTTCATAAAAGGCAACACATCTATAGATGTTCTTTAGTACAGAGTTATGGGGATTTGACTATAAGGTTTTTAAACTACAGAAAGTTTGTAATTAATGTCATTTTTCTCATTTAACATTTAATATATGACATTTAGTTTTGTTTGTATTACACATAGATTCATATGAAGAGAAATTAACACTACACAAAGATCTGGTGAACTCTTAAAGAAAGTGATTAATGGCTTTCTAGCCTCCCAGCCTGGGCAGAGAGTGGGAGAAGGCATTTATCAAGCAGCTGCAAAGCAGTTTGGCACTGTTGATGTTATATGCAGAGGTATTGAAACAGACTGGAAAAACTGTAGAAGTGCACTGTGTACTTACTACCTAAAATCTTATCTGCTCCAGACAGGATGGTATGTGTGTGGTGCAAGACGTTGTAAGAAGCCACCCTTCCCCATGCATGGCTGCATGGTCAGTCTATGGCTGTTACCATCCCAAAGGTAACAGAAGAAATGAGTGCATCCCACTACCAAGAGTTTTGGCTGTGGGGGTTGAGGGCCATCTCAGAGGCAGTGAAGCCAAGGGTGGCCCTGAACTTCTGAGGCCATGCCTAACAGAGTTGTCATTAGGCTGACCCCTGTCTGTAGGAGCTGCTTTTGGCTGAGGGCTTGGTGCCTATCTGGGCTACTGCTCCACTGTGGCACAGCCTTGCCCTGCCTGGCCATGGGCCCTGCTGAGCTTTGTCCAATGGCAGACTGACATTCTGGACCAGCCCAGCCCAGCCCAGCACCAAAGACCCAAGATAGTGGAACAGGCACTGCCTGGCTGACCCTGGAGAACTCCCACCTCGGGGAGGTGACAGCCACATGGTATCCCAACCACCTAAACCAAAAGCTGGATATAAAAAACAATAAGTGTAGAGAAACCCATCCTTCACTGAGATCCATCCACTTTTCCAAATCCAGGGGAAGGCAGATGAAGAGTGACCTGTGTGTAGGCCGGTGAGCCACAGGGCCTGGTCTCACAGCATTATTCAGGCAGTGAGGAGGGAGAGCTCCATCTTGTGCTGGATGGGACAGTATTTTTAAGGATCTTTTGAATTGCCTAGTCCAGTAATTAACGTCATGGGTTGATTACTAGAAAATGCAGGTGTGGGCTTTTATGAAGAAGAGTCTTTACTGCTTGAGACTGGCCCCCAGTTCTTACCCCATCATAACCCAGGGAGCTTATGATGTATACAAAACACCACAAAGTCTGGAAAATGCAAATATGGTGCTTATCTTCATGGTCATAAACCTTGTTGCTTTAAAAGAAAAAAAAGGAGCATTTTCACTGCTCTGTGGGAGTGCGTCATTGTGATGGAAATAAGTTGATTACAATTTTCATTTTTTTCAGTTTTACAACATCTAATTCAACCGTTATCAAGTTAGTTGAAGTAAGTGGAATCCAAAGCAAACTTAGCAGCAACTTTTAGGTAGGTCTGTGTGTGTGTGAAGATATTTCTCATGAAAATTTTTATAGCTTGCTGAGAACTCATCAATCAAATTAAAATAAAAAAGACTCTGTTGTCATCTACAATGAATGGCAACCATCAGTAGCTGTGGAAGAGGTGTTTTAATCTTTCTAAAACACATAATTTGCTATGCTTTTCCACCTCATACTGCTTACTGAAACCCACTAATGCACTATGAGACTGACATCTTTCATATTTGTCAATATATATATATTGTCTTTCATATTCTGTCAATATATATAATTATTCAAATTTTAATGTCCTCTTACCTCTCTGATACCTGATCACTTTATAGAAAGGGCAACCCAAAAAGGCCTATTCTCTTCTACCACTGTGCAGAAACAAGGAACTATGATATTATTTTAACCAATTTATTTTTTAGAAGAAGTATATAGAACAGGAGAAAAGAGCGTAACAAAAGATGCACATTGTATATTACAAAACACAGAATGCAATCACAAAATCAAGATTAGGATATTACAAAACTAAGACAATGAAGCTATGATGACAACATTTGAATATGAGTACTATCTGATTAAGTAATTTCATGTCTTTTCTTTCTTCACATGGTCCTTCTTTTATTCAGGTCACGAATTGGCTGCGAGAAAAGAGTGATGATTCACTTTGGGTCATGTTCAAACTGATAGTGAGACTACACATGGGGAGTTGCTAGAAACTTGAGGCATCATGAAAAACCCATTGGAGGAAGAACCAGTCATTATAGATCATAAATTATGGAACATTCTGATTAGTTGAAACCACAAGAATGAAAGACATCATGTATCAAGAAAGCAAGGCTCTAGTTTGTTTCATTTCCTACAGATGGCAAGGAGAGGGCAATAGACACTCCTAAGAAACTTAATGACAGAATGACCCATATTTTGGGGGACAATAGACTGATTTTCCTTTTTTGTTTGCAGTAAATTTGAGGGATTATAGTTCTGTGTGCTTCGGCATGCACTTAAATGCATCTGTGTTTGTATGCTCCAGTCAATCTCTTCTCTTGCCAATATCTTCTGCTCTCTAATATTCCTATTCTTTGAGGTGCAGAACAGACAAGAGCATTACTCACATGCTTGACTTTGGAGAGGAACAAGGGAGAGGAAAGAAAAAAAGAGTCAGGTATAAGGCTGCTTTCTCAAATATAACTACATAATAAAGATAGGCAAATGAAATTAATTGTTCTTTCTCTTTGTGATAATGAATTTTTTCCCCAGTAACTTATTTTCTGTCATTCCCATATTTCAATATTCTATGGAGGTTGTTTATTAAAATTATTAGAAAAAATTACAAAAGAGATAATTGGTATATATCAAACAGTATTTTCAGTTCACATCAGTGCAATTTTTCTCTGTATAAAATATTAGTTGCAGTACAATAACTTAATCAATGATTCAGGCCACATACTATGTTTTTCAAGAATCTGTGGTTTAGCAAAAAAATTCAAACACACAAGGAATACAGTCAATTATATTAATTTTATCACTGGATGTCAGATACAACTCAATAGCTCATCAAAGAGCTGGGTCTGTACTACACAGCACAGGTGAATACTATTCTGCCCTTCTTAAGGAGCTGTGAGTTACTTCTCAAAGACTTTTAAGTTGGCAGCTAAAGACTTCTAAAAACAACAAAGAGAAACACTTTGTCTGCCACTGAGGTGACTCAGATAGCTTTTGCAGTGTGAAAATAAACTTAATCTTATTAAACTTCACTTTTCACATACAGAGCAGCAATTACTCAGTGAGTCAGGATGCTTTTGGTAGTGCTGCTGGAGATTATCATTACCTAGTACTAGAAGGATTTTCAAAGATCTGAGAGGAAGATTGTCCATATCCTGGCTTTCCCTTAACTTACAGGCAAGATGGAGACAAGTGTAGGAACAATAAATGCAATTGCTGCTCTTTTCTTTGTTAATCATAAGCAGAATGACACTTTCACAGGTTGCCTACACATTGTATCTGTCACCTTATTTATAGATTTTACCTGTAGCTGTATATTCTACATTGTTAACCTCTGGTTTTTTTCACTTAATTATTAGACCTAGCTGAATTATTTTTTTAAAAATGAATACAGTAAATGAAATTTACTACTACAACAGGCAGGTAGCAGTTAGGAATGCTTCATTATGAATGAATAAAAAATTGGCAAAATTATAAGCAGCTGAAACGAGGCTCATTTGATTGGAAATATCAAGCATTGAAACTACAGACCATACCCATAAAAACAAAAGTTATTCATAATACAGGCTAGACTACTTTAAAGAGGGTCTGCAAACTTTTAAAATTACCCCTTAAACACATTTTATAAACTGAACTGATGAGTCAATACAGTTAATTTTTCAAAGAAAGTTGCTATATTTCAACTCACTGCAATTTATTTTGTGTGTGTGTTTAGCTCAGATACACCTCCTAAAGGGGAACACAGAGATTATTTCATTTTCTTAGGTCCTTTTATGCATGCCTGTATAAGCTCTGAAAGTGAAAAACAAAATCAGCTTTCATGCTACTTAGAGATGTCTGGAAGAAATTAGTGATTATCCTCTGAGTAGTGAAGATGTGTTAGTGATTTGAGAGAAACACATTTGTTTCTGGCATCTGAGTCAATAAAAAGGCTGCTTAGGTAAAAAACCAAGCTAATAGGATGGGAAGACTCCAGTTTTTAACCACACAGAGACTGTACTACCCCATTACTGCAGCACTGCATTACTGGCATTATTACAAGGAACAAGCACAAAAAAACCCACACATGAATTGTGCAAACTTTGGCTCAAAATTTTCAAGCTGTTTCACTATTTATAGTGACAATGATTTATGATTCATGGAATTATAGAATAATTTGGGTTGGAAGGGACCTTTAAAGGTCATCTAGTCAAAGCCCTCAGCGATGACAGGGGCATCTTCAACTAGATCATGTTGCTCAGAGCCCCCTCCAACCTGACCTTGTATGTTTCAAAGGAAGGGGCACCTATGACCTCTTTGGATGACCTGTTCCAGTGTTTCACCACCTTATTGTAAAAAATTCCTTTCTTATATCTAGTCTAAATGTACCCTCTTTTAGTTTAAAATCATTACCCCTTGTCCTATGGGAATAGGCCCTGCTAAAATGTTTGTCCCCATCTTTCCTTTACACCCCTTTTAGATACTGAAAGCCACAATAAGTTCTCCCTGGAGCCTTTTCTTCTCTGGGCTGAATAACTCCAACACTCTCAGCCTATCCTCATAGGACAGGTGCTTCAGCCCTCTGATCACCTTTGTGGTAGTCCTCCTTTTTGGGCCTCCTCTGCACTCAGTCCAACAGGTCCATGTCTTTCCTGTGCTGAGGGCTCCAGAGCTGGATGCAGTACTCCAGGTGGGGTCTCACCAGAGCAGAGTAGAGGGGCAGGATAACCTCCCATGTCCTGCTAGCCATGCTTTTGATGTATCCCAGGATGCAGTTGGCTTTCTGGTCTGGGAGCGCACATTTTTGGCTCACGTCCAGCTTTTCATCCACCAGTACCAGCAACTCCTTCTTTGCAGGGCTGCTCTCAGTTCCTTCATCCCCCATTCTGTACTGATACCAGAGGTTGCCATAACCCAGGTGCAGGGCCTTCCACTTGGCCTTGTTGATTCTCATGAGGTTCACACAGGCCCATTTCTTGCGTTTGTCCAGGTCCCTCTGGCTGGCCTCCTCTCCTTCAGGTGTGTCAACTGCATCATTCGGCGTGGTGTCATCCACAAACTTTCTTAGGGTGCACTTGATCCTATGTCATTGATGAAGAGTGCTGGTCCTGTATGCACTCCTGAGGAACACCATTTGTCACCCATCTCTATCTGGACATTGAGCTGTGTACCACTACCCTCTTGATGCCACCATCCACCCAATTTCTTATTCACTGAGCAGTCTACCCATCAAATCCATATCTCTCCAATTTACAGAGCAGGATTTTGTGGGGGACCATGTCAAAGACCTCACAGAAGTCCAGATAGAGGACTTCTGTAGCTCTTCCTTTGTCCACTGATACCTCCCTGTCCTCCATGTGCCTTAGCATAGCTTCTAGGAGAATCTGTTCCATAATCTTCCCAGGCACAGAGATGAATTGCATGATTCCTCCATCCAATGAAAACCTATATACCTAAATGTACAGTAAATGTCTTGTATGTGGCCATAAAGACCTCTTGTTAATTGGTAAAGGTGGTAAAGGCAGAATCTAGCCCCTAGTTTCCCTAGATGATGTCTATGAGCAGTTTCTGGCAGGGACATTGATGCTGTCACACTGTCTTGAAGTTGTCCCAATGACGTGCAAATCACCAATAATACATAGGCAGGTTGTTATTAGTCATGGAATAAAAATACACTACTGTGATATTTGTGGAATTGGGAAGAACAAAAAGTCAAGATGTCTCACAGAAATGGCAGGTGACCAAAATGGCTGGAAGACTAGGATAATTTATTAGTGATGGAAGAAAAGAGAATTGCTGCTTTGTGCTGATATCTCTGTTGTGGGGATCTCTGAAATCTAATAAACTGTTTGAGGTGGGAACTATGCATACTCAAATGCACTGCTCCATACCCAAAGTAGTCTTTATTTTATGGACAGACCCCTTTGAAAATCCACAATTAGGCAGACTGCATAAATCTTCAAAGGAGATGGTATAAATACTATTTTCTACACTGCATAATTTTTAAAGGAACATCACTGTGTTTTAGGAAGATACTGAACAAAAGAAATCAGTCAGGCTTATTAAGGTACACAATAGAAATGATAATCAGGGAATGTGACAGCAGTGAAAAAGAAGTTAAGTAATTTCCTGCAATAAACTAGTGCATTCTCCTAGGAGGAGGAAGGTCTGATGGGAGGGAAAGTTCATTGTATCTCCAAGCAGCCATCTCCAGCACCTCCAGTAATCACCTTTAACTAGAAAAGGAGAATGTAACCCTGAGAACGTGTTGGGGCAATGCAGCACTGGAGTAAATGGCACAAGTTATTAATTGAGTCCCAAAATCTGTCCACAGTATCTTAAAACTCTTCATTTTAAAGTATAATTTATTTTATTACTTTTTAATCATTGTTCCATTATTACAAAGCTTTATTTTTAAGAAAATATTTTCTTCATTCCTTCAGTCATGTCCAGTAAAAAGCTGGGATTTGAGTGACTTGGAATGTTGCTGCTGTAGTCCTCAAACTAAAGCAATATGGAAATTAAGAAATTCTGTTAGACTAAGGATACCATATCATGATACACATAGGAAGTATTTATTTAACATTGCTGGGAGCTATTCAGCATATCAAATTACTTTTTATAAAGGAAAGCTGAAATAGTGGTTAGGATACAGTTTTAGCTGGAAGGGCTTTTAGGGGGCAGGGACAAGGCAGAAGTGTGATAAGTTTCTTAACACTTCAGTGAACACTACAAAAGACAAGTCTGAATAACAGGAGCAAGAAATATTTATTATTATAACTATGGAAAGAACCTGTGTTTGCTGGATTTTCTCTATATCAATTCAAGAGGAATTAGTGTCCAATTTGGAAGGTGATGAAGATTTCTTTTTTCGGAGAATCATTTATACTGTAATGTGCAGTTGAGGACTCCTACCCTATCACACAGCACTGCAAATAGGTATTAGACTGTTTCAAATACTTCTTCCTGTAAGTGGAAAAAATGGTCTGCAGATATGAGATCCATTTTGTGACTAATTCCTTTTGCACATTACCTATCTCTATATCATAAAAGTGAAGGCAGCATTTCTATAAGGACTCATTTGTGTTTCTTTCATGATCACAGTGAATGCAAACCCTCAGCAGATGATTCCTCTGCAATGCTGGCACTAGAGTAGGACTGAATAAATGATCAAGTCTATTTAAGCTATGTCATCCTCTTTTTCTTTCCATTGTCAAGATAATTCTAAAAAGATGGATCTCCCAATTCAGAGTTGCATGGCTAGGTTTGTCGTCTAGTTAAAGTAAGTATGGGTTCTACTGTTTGTAAGATATTCCCCAGTATCATAAATATGTTCATGTAGTGGCCAATGTGCTGTTGGTTTCCAAAAATATTTTTCTCTATGAATGTTAAAAAAGAGATCTCTAAAAGTAGTGGTGACAGTTATAAAATCATAAGCTCTTGATCTGAGCATAATAACTAAATGCTAGAAAAATGTCCTACTATTAAAAGATTAAAAGTGCTTCCTATCAGACACATACGCAAAATTTAAAATGCTTTCTTACTAGATATACTTTTAAAAAATTGATATATGAGAGCAGTTTGTCCATCTTATGATATCCTCTATCAAATGCTAAAATACACATGCAATTCTTCCTTTCCGTCCCTTCTACTGATACTATAAACTGGTATTTCTCTCTTACCCTTCTCCCCATTTTTTTCTTCTGGCTTCCTCCCCCTAGTATGAGAAACCTTTCCGTTTGTATGTATGTTAGGTAGTTCCCCAAGCATTTCTCTATCCTGTGTGCAAGGGAAGACCATCTGAATCTGCAGATATACTTTGTCCATAACAAATGAATCTGCGAGCCTGCGTAATTAATTCCTATGATAGCAATAATTTCATTTGTTTTGCAGGTGCTTTTTCTGGAAGCAATTTTTCTGAAGCTGTACGGTTTCAACTTTTGACAAGCACCAAAACTTCCAGCCTGCTAGTTGTTACAATGACATTTGTTGGCTAGCATTGTCAGACTGATTTTCTGTGTAAGAATAGTAAGTTACCAGCATACAAATAATTAATGGCACTTGGCTTCATGCCTCAGGACACACTCAAGGTGTACACTGAAAGCCTACTAAAGCTCTCCCTGACATGACTTATTACTTTATTACAAAACTGTAGAACAGCTTTCTAGAGAAGGCATACCTTGAAGGAATGTAATATTCTTACAGGCAGTTACTAACAATAAAAATCTGAAGAATAGTGCAGTCACTATTTGCAAGGATACCATTTCTTGTTATGACCTAATTATAAGACTGTAGTTTTTAAAGATTTAAGATCTCTGCTCATTTTTGGGTTCACAACTTTCACAAGACCAATTGCTTTTATAATAGATCCGCTGAAGCTTTGCAATATTTTTTCTCTATATATAAAGGTCTCTTTTACACTATTCTAATTAGCAAGAAATCATAGCAATGAGAATACAATCTAACTCACTTTAAGAAATACTTTATAACATCCAATTTTAAAAGGAGTGGCTTAAAAACATGCTTACATCTTTAATTATGGTTACCAAGGTTGCACATTTAAGAATGGAATGCTTTATTTGTATGTACGTCAGGAGTACACATGCAAAACTACTGTAAACACAGGGAATATATAAATGCCCAGAAACAGATAGGTAACTGTATCTGTGTGCAATTGCTGATGCAAAAAATGAAGTTGGGCATTTGGTCTTTAAAACAAAATCCTTTTTCGTGTGTCTGTAGAAAAACGTACAAGCTTGATTTTCAAACATGCCAAACACGATTATTGCCTCCCAAACTATTTCAGCTCTGATTTACCATATTCGGTAACACCGAAAATGCAGCTCTCATGCTTCTGTGGGAATCAAACACTATTTTCTTTCATATTGTCTCTGAGTGCTTATAACCTCACAGGAAAATAATCTTCTTGGTCATTAAAAATTATTTCAAACACATCTTTGTTTCTTCTGCATTACTGTACTAAATATTAAGTAATTTTATTTTATTCTATCATTATTGTAAGACATGGAGTAACACAATGTGATGCTTCTGATTACAGGCACATACCATGTCAGCAGCATACACAATATTCAAATACTGATCGCCAATGTGTCTGTTAATTTATCACAAAGTATTATTTTTAATAAAGCTCACCAACTTGCAGTCCATACATTATACTATGGAATTTCTCCAGTCATTTAAATGTCTAGTTTATGTCCATATCTAGTACAAGCAGATGATATTTTAGACTAAAAGAACATAGGTTGTGTTTTGCTTCTGGTTGGGGTTTTTGTTTTGTTTTGTTCTTTTTTTTAAAATTTACTATATAGGTGATGTCTGCCAATAAAATACAGGCACTTATAATGATAGATTCTGCTCTCAGAAACTTCACTGGACATACTGCCACTGATTTTTATACAGAAGTTCTTTATTTTTATCAAATATTACTGTCAATTATTGAGAAAATTATTCTTTAATTATAGCTCAGGATAAGAGCGACTACATTCATCTATTGTCCCCCTCAGTAACAATTAGTTTTCTGTATCTTTGTTCCAGCCGATTTTGCCATGGAAACAATGCACAAAATTCTCTAATTAGTCCATTTGGGCTTTCCTTTCACTTTCCCTTTCCCCAGAATACATGGGAAACCACTTGCTTTACTTAGCCCCAAATTATAATAAATATTGAATTGTATTTACATATATACACACAAATTTATGGCTATCCCCAATGAATATACTGCATGTTGCTTTCTCTACAGCAGAAATACTGACTACAGAATAGTGAAACTCCATGTTTAAATGAAGCCTGCAATTTGTGTAAGAACTACAACCTTGTGCTACTAGTGAATGACAGGTAAGCAAGGAATACTAAACTGTTTTGTTAGATACAGTCAATTTAAAACAACAAACAAACAAACAAGCTTCAAACTTTAATGTTTGCATAAAGCAGAGACTAAAACTTACAAATTATTAGTAGTATTCTGTGCAATGGCAGAGAGTACTGATGAACAGGAACTGTAACAAAGAAATAACAAAGTATAAAATTTGCTTCAATAAGTTAATATTGGATGCACACTGCAATGTTAAATGCTTTCCAAAGGAGATAAAAATCATTATTCCAATTCTCAAAAATTCACAACCAAAACCTTAAGCTTAGAGAAGACAATGAGACTTTTCTCAAGGTCTTCTAGCACCTTGTAGCAGAGACAAGGTCACCCAGCTAATTATCCCGAGTATAGGTGCAAGTCCTGCACAAGTCACAGGCCAGGGCTGTAGCTAGTTAAATGGAGAGCCAAACACCACAGAACAGTAACCAGCACCAACAGGTCAGCCTACAACTGAATTTACTCTTTTTTTTTCCCCACAATTTTACACTTCTCCACAGCTGCAAACATACAATCAGATAGATATTTGGCATAAAATTGACCTTTTCACTAGAGATTGTTTAGATTAAAGGTTCTTTTTTAAGTTACTGGCATCAGTCAAGGACTGTGTAGCTATGGTATCCTGCCATTTTCAAATACTTTAATTCACATGACAGTTTTATGTCACAAAAAAAAGTACAAAAAAACCCCCAAAAAGTACAAAAAACCAAAAAAAAATGTTTACATTTGTTATTGGTTACAATATGTGTTGTTGGTAACACTTCAAGGCAGTCATATGTTTAAAAAAACCCTGGCAAAAAATTTTATACATAGAATTTTAAATATTTACAAGATAATCAGTAATATCTGGAATAATCCCTAAAGCAAAAGTAAAAATAAGTGCAAAATTAGGATTACATAGTCTACAACGCTGACAACTACTGATGCTGTATCCTTATTTCTCATCATATTGTGAATTTAATTCTCATGAATTTTCATCTCTGTGTCTCCATTTCAGCTTTTAAATACTCATTAAGAAACAAACCTACAGGACAGTTAGTTTTGGGGTAATGCTACTTGAATTGGAGGGTAGACACATAACAGGAAGCAAGACAGTTACCCACTGAACTTTTGACCCTGCTTGTGTCTTAGCCTTATAGCAGTTAACATTACATTTATTTTGCAATTGGTGATGGTAGATTGCTTGCAAGCAATCAATTTTCACCTTTTGTTTCCACTTTTATACACATTTATCATACTGTGAACAAACTGACTGGGAGACACAGGTCTGCAATTCTGACAGTAAATGAGATACTACTGCTATCATTGTTCAGTATTTTGAACTGTAAAATTCAGTGAACTGTGTTTATCAAAAGAATAACAATGGACTATACCTTCTGGCACATTTCTTTGGTATTATGCTATTATTATACTTTTATACTATTTATTTAATAGACTCAATTTTGCATAGAAAACTGGAGAGGGACAAACAGCGGGCTCTGTTAAACTCAGCCACAATACTGTAAATAATACTTGCCATCTACATGTTGAATTAATATATAAAATCACAAATTTGCATGTAATATTACGTTTAGTTTTAGAAAAATATATAACTATTTGTAACCCTTTTAGCACAGCATTTAGAGAGCATTTTAGTTACAACTTCTTTTAATTTTACTGTATAGTCTTTGGTAACCATCAGTATGATCATCTACTCTGTATTTCTGCATAACAGATAAAATTTAGCTTTGCTTAGCAATTTCCAGATCTATTTGGAGGGGTGGACCCAGGTGAATTTCATGAGGTTCAACAAGAGCAAGTGCAAGGTTCTGCACCTGGGCCAGAATAATCCTCGCCATCAGTACAGACTAGGGGATGAGGTATTAGAAAGCAGCCCTGAGGAAAGGGACTTGAACAAGAAGCTGGACACGAGCAGGCAGTGGGCACTTGCAGCCCAGAAGGCCAATCGCATCCTGGGCTGCATCAAAAGATGCATTGCCAGCAGATCCAGAGAAGTGATTCTTCCGCTTTACTCTGCTCTG
>BJBW01012280.1:0-12752 GCA_004320125.1 Scolopax mira | reverse complement strand
AAAACAATGTCACTGAATCAAAGTGTGAGAAATCACCGAAAAATAAGTTTGAGTCTATAACTAAGGGTTTTGACAAGATCATCATACAATTGCAAAATTGCAACCTTGAGCAAGGAACTTGGATGAACAGTTCTGATGATACTTTGTCTGCAATAATATCTACAATTCTGAGAACCCCGTTCCCAGAAAGAGTTTAATTAAGCAGTTGGAATTATTAAAAAAGCAAAAAAGCAATCAACCAAAAGAAACAAAAAAAAGGGCGAATGTTGTTTTGCTGCAGAAACAAAGATTAAAATAGCAAAATATGAGGAGCTTGACTAAGCAGCAAACTCCAGAAGAACAGGAATGTGTACAAATATGTTCAGCATATTTGCTGAAGAGGTAATCAGTGAGGATAAGGTGGGTAATAGGTTAGTAGAGTAACAGTACAAAATTAAAAAAAGAAAAAAAAAACAAATGAAAAAGTGTAGTCGAGATGATTAGAAAAATATTTTAGACATCACTCACTATTCAGTTGTGAAATATTCTCACAGAAGATTAAGAAGTTCTATAACCTGTGACGTTTTAAATCTCCTGTAAACAATTTGCTAACACACACACACAAAAAGTTGGAAAATTTTGGCTTTGGACAAAGTGACCTAGTCCACTTCTTTATCTTAAGTGCTCAAAATTCAATGAGCATTTAAATTATCAATTTCTCCAAAGACTGGCCTCATCAAACAGTGGAAATTCTAATGCTTCATGCCCATTCTGCATATGGTACTTTACGTATTCACCATTCAACATTAATAGCAGAATTTTCATTATGTAATATTAATAAGGAGATTAAATTTATATAAAACAAAAAGATCTGAAAATGTATTATCCAAGTTGAAGTGTGCTATGAGGTGAGAGAGCAATTATCAAGATCATTATTATAGTACATTAGTGTCTAATGGTGTGTGATAAGGGTTGTAAATGTCTACTAAGTACTTAGCTATCTTTCATTTGGCATTCTGCAACAAAATGAAAATTATCTGTATTGTATGTATACAGATGAACGACTGAGAAAATAGAAATCAGTATCAAATGCTTTGAGAGGTAGACCAGTAAACCAACACCACATAAACAACAACAAAAAAAGCAACACTTTTTCATTTTTATAAACAGCAGTGCCAGCTTTGGGAAAAAAAAACGGTATCTTGTGTAAAGCCATTTGTATTTCCTAGGGTCTCTGAAAAAAGTGGAAGTGTGTGTATGTTTGTCCATGCACAGACATGCACAAAGCACCACCAATTTTCTATAAAGTTTTTAAACAAAATGCTTTCCTTTTACCAAAGATGTTTTGAGCAAAAGATGTCTGGCTGAATCAATTAAAACAGCAACATAGAATTTAGCAGCAATCCATTTCTGCTGAGATTAAACCAGCTGCTACTGAATCCATTGATCCTTTTAGCTATTGATTTGTTAATTTAATAAAACCTGAAGTTTTAGAATGTGAACAAATTCACAATGCTGAGACGACTGGATTTTGATGAGCTCTGCTGACAGACTAAGCTGGTAACACTGTCAAATGAGAAAATCACACATGACTTAAAATATTAAAGATTCTCAATGTGGAAGGTTGCTTAAGATATGATTCCAATTAGAAATGTGACCTGTTAGAAAAAAGCTCTTACAATTAAAAGGGATAATCTTAAAACAATAGATCTGATCTCTTTGTCTTCTATCTACTAATATTAGTGATTAAAGCATTTTTGCCATATTTCATGCTATTGGCTTTGAAGAGCCAAATTATCTTTAGGAGAAAATAATAGATTCTACTCTAATTACAAAGAAAATTAGCACAGGTTCTAACTAAGGATCAAGTTCTCCCTGAGACAGCTCCATGCCACACCAGTCCTCACTGTGCAGCTCCCAGTTTTTGCCCTCAATCGAAAGAGTGTATTTCCACACAGATAGACACTTCGCAGTCTAAACATGCCATGCTCTTAGTAGATACCCAATCTGCATCACTGGCATTTGGGTTCTGCTGTCTTCTTCCCTACTTGAAGCATTACACCCATTAGGATGTACTCATTTTCTCATGAATTCAATTCACATAAATGAACGTTTGTGACTCAGAGGGCCACAGCTATAGCTGTGTAGTAAGAGACTGCCAAACTGATAGAGTGACCACTCCTGCTGGTGGTATTTGGAGCAGATCAGCAATTTACAACCAAAACAGTTTTTCATCTGGAAAATGCTAGTTGAAGAAAATTGGTGTTTTGGGAAAAAAAAAAAGTTGTTGTAACAAATCTGTAACAACCTGCCTGCTTTCCTACCAGCTGTCCTGAAGAACTGCTCGGGATTCCAGGCTGTAAACAACTTGAGCTCCAGCAGGCTGACTGTGGACAGACGTACCTTATAACAACTTCTAGCAGCTCAGAGGTGAATTTGCTATGTGGACTGCATCAGAAGAAGTAGTGAAAAGATTTTCAGTGTTTCCGTCTCCATCAGATGTATTGAGGTTCTGTATTCTCACCATAACACTGAAATAAGCAAACTATATGAGAAAACGTAAATGTTACTGTTGAGGGAAGTAGTCTCCCATTTGGAAAATGTTCCTTAACAATGAATTACAAGACTGGTGATTGCTCAGTTTAGCCTGCCATACCACTCATAGATAAGCATGGTAAGCTGCATCAACATTTAAGAACAAAAGTACAGTGGTGTTAGTAAGACTTGACAAAACAGAATGAGAAATAGAGGAAGAGCTGGCATCACATGACTGACTCCAGCTTTGTCATCAGCCTCCTGAGGAAAAGTAGAAGAGAAGCCTCACATTGCCAGGCTTTGGATGCTCAATCTATTCTCCAAAAACTTGTAGTTGCAGTAGCTGAAAAGTGCATTCCAAACACTCACCATTCTAGCTGTATAAGCAGAGAATTTTATACATAAAAATGTATATGTAAACACCCAGTTTCTATGCTTTTTTAATTACTGAAGAGTACCAATGTATTAATTGTGAAATACATGTTTTTGTACCAGTGGGTTTCACAAGTTGATTGCAGTCTTTACTGAGATTTTTCCACTGGAACAAAGAGGGTGCATGGAGATGCACTCAGGTTTGTAGGGGGATTTTGGCAAGGATATTAATTTTCTCCTCAAAAAATTAAACTAGAAAGTGTGAAAATTGAAATATAGAGGGAATAAACCCTAGACAACTTCTACCCACAAAAAGTTGTTTGCTTTACCCGTGGTCTAACTTCTACTTCGGGACTTAGCTCATTCTAATTATATCTAATGTTTATACTCCCCATATAATATCTACACAGTACTTATATATAAGATGTATGAGGTACGTGTAAGATTAATATATTCTTATTCTAAAACATGCTAATAGTGCCAGAATTCAAATAGCAATCTCTTGGGTGGCCAAGTGAACAGTTTGAAATAAAACATTCATATGCCATGCCAGCAGCCAAGAACACTACTTAATGAATGACAGAGCAACAAATAATTAATACATCACTATTGAGATAAGCACCTTGATAAGATTGAATGAATGTGTAGACTTTGAACTTTAAACATTTTTGATTCCATACAGGTTTACTCTATTACTGAAAACATGGACATGGGTAATGAGCACGCTAGACAAGTGAAATTCAAGGAAAAGTTAATATGTTTATAGAGGTACACGACACATGAAATAATGGAAAACAGCAAAGCCCAGGAAATCTAGATAAGTATTAATGTGAGTCTTCAGGAAATCCATGTACTTAGAAATTTTCACTGGCCATGAAGTTCCAGTTTGAACAGAAGCAACCCAAGGTCAAAGCTATGAATGGTATGCAGCCTGTGCAATAAAAATATAAATATCCTTCATTCTATGAAACTACAAAAGTCCTTAGCCACGCTATGCAGCTGGTCATAAGCACAGCAAGGAAGAGAATGTGATGAGTCTATTCTTCAGAAACAGCCAGTTCAAATATTGATAAATGGTACTCTAGAAAGTGCAGCTCTTGTTGTTATGGCATTTCTTCTCTATGTGCACACACCACATATACATACAAATAAATCTGTATGGATCAAGTAAAATAAGGAGAAATAAAACTAAAAGTAGATAACTTATTCATAGGCAACAGTAATGATTAGAGGGTTGACAAAATACCTGAAATTATTTTGAATTAACTGAAAAATATTTAAAAGCTATCTGCTATTTTTCTGTCTCCATTTATTAGTTATTTTGTTTTGGAACAGCTACAGGTTGGATGTGACATAATCAAACCAGCTTTCAACTGGATTTAAAGTCAATTTTCCTTCCTAGTCTGGATTCAATTTAAAAATATATTCTCTTTTTGTGTGGAAATCTACCTTAACATGAAGATGTTTAGAACTGAAAGTCAAGCCAAATTCTAAATATTTCCATGACATAAGGGTTTCAATTTCAAGCTCTGCAGTGCAGGGGCTGTTTTTTTCTGGGTATTTTGAAGGAATCTTCAATGACATAAACTTGGTGCGAGACTGGGCTATCTGCTATAGCAACTCAGAATTATATTAGCACTCAAACAATGAGCACTAACCATTCAGTGACGTCTACTGATGTGATTTTGTGAGACAGAAGTTGTGCTGTATTTATTTGCCTTCAAACTTGATGCAGCCCAGAGCTATGAACAGAGAAAGCAAACACTGTGACTGTGAAATTAAATAACAGATGCTATATACTTAACATAAACTTCTGCGCTACTTTGAACGTTAAACCTTACTGAGGATAGGTTATTGACATGAGAATATACCAATACTCACATTCTTTCAAAAAAGCCATTGATCACTCGCTACTTTCCACATTCAAAAGAGGCATGATCTTACTTTCTAAAGAACAGTAACTCAAACAATGCTGTATCTTTTAACATTTCATCCCAATGTGAAAACTGAGTCCTGGTATCATGTTAGATGATGGAGAGAGGATGATTTCTGTACCTGTTATATTCTTCAGCATCAGGATAAAAAAAGTCTAGAAACTAATCCTGAAAAATAATGAATTAAAACTTCAGATGTTTAAATTTAAGACACAGTTTGCAGTAGAAGTGACCAACAAATATTTTTTCTATTAGAAATTAGTAACTTCAATATATGCATTTCAGAATCAATTTGTCGAGTTCTGATGTATTAGCTGATGCAATTCGAATAATAGGATTTAAATGGGTTTATATTTCAAGTATGATTTTGCTGAATTGAATTATTCCCTACTTATCACAAAAATATTGGATGAACATTCCTCATTTCCAAGCCACAATTTTAAATTGATTTCCATCTACATAAGCGTAAATAACTTTTTAAAATAAAGTAGGCAGATACTTCACACTCTCAAGTGCTGTCACAAGTGGCAAATCTGACCATGAATGCAAAAATAACTGAAACCTCTCTATATGAATATGTAAATGGCCACACACCTAAGGGAGTCTACTCATCATCTGTTCTCTAGCCCAGCATTTGACTCACACACACGAAAAATACAATGTATTTTTTAAGACTTTCCATTTAGAGCTATTTAATTGTTGAAGAAATAATGTTGTGAAGTTCAAGGTGATATGGACAGGACAACTAAAAGAGGGTATAAAGCAAAACAATATGAACTGGATAATGTGGTTTTCTCCTCAAACACAATGCAAAAATCAGTTCCATTCTAGACAGTCTAGGAAAACCTTGATAATCTTTTCTACACAGGGATATGTAATGGAGTACTCCAAAGAAACAAGTTACTCTGTACAGTCTGTCTTTCTGTGACACACAGAGACTCCTCTTATAGCTCTCCAGCTTCTTGCAAAAACCCTAACAGTTTTGTGGAATTCTATTCCAGCTGGTGGAGTGAAAATATCACTTGTCAGAGAGCTGAGATGTGAAAGACAGGAAAATATTTTGCATAATAAAAATTATGACTGCTTTGTAATGTAAAGTTATATAATTAATGTATATGGAATAGTAAGGTTTTAGATAAAAATAAAGCAACATTTGAAAAACCTTATTCCATTAATGACACCTTTTATGAATGGATAGCAAAGAGAGTTTTAAGGCTGATAGTTTTAATTTCTAACAAATTTTTGTGTCTAGAAGTGGGGAAAAAATATTTATTGTGATTATTAGATACAGAAGACAAGAAGAAACTTCTTTTTGGACATCATTATAAATCAACAATTAAATGAGTTTCTACTAGTCATGAGGAAATATATAGATGCAAAAGAAAAGCTAATGCTCAAATTTGATAAATACAAAAAATTTTTTGGGAGTTCTGAGAGACAAACCAGGTAGAACTTTATTTGTCCTAAGTCACATACTTCTCATTCCTTTTCTCTAGGACTGAGGAATGAGACTCATGTATAGATATAGCATCACATATAGAAAAAAGAGATACCACTCCTATGAAATGTCACTAAGGCAAGGCGGCAGTGAAGCAGGCGTCACTGCTTACGCAGCACATGGAGGCAAAGCAGTCCCCTTGATGGTTTCAAATAGAATTGGATGACTGGGGCTCAGAAATTAAATAAGGATCTGATAGACCCTTAGCAATGACAACTAGCAAGCAGCAGCAAGAAAAAATGTAACTTTTGAGAAACATGACCAAGGCTTCTGGATGTATACATAGTGGCTTTCCTTAGGGCTTTCTCCGCATATCCTGGCTTTCAGGAGTCACAGCACCAACAACCATGAAAGACCACAATGAAGAAACAAAACCCCACAGCACCTGTACAGGACAACTGATTGCACGGCCTTAATTAAAGTCAAGAAGTACAGTCACATTAACTGATATATCTGAAGATATAAATCTACTTGCTCCTATGCTGACTTGTTTTCAATGTGGATGCATACATTGGGCTGGCAAATACAAACAGGACTTGTGAGATACCTGTGACTCTTTGGAGAAGTAGCTGGAGGCCAGAGAGAATACTTTAGGATGTTTAGAACAACACTAGACTCTATGTTTAGGCAACTGAATCTCATTACTATTATCTGGCAGGATTAAAAGCTGTTAGAGATCTTGAAGGAATATCAACATAACCATATTTGAATCTGTTTTTAAATGCTCTGCATATGCAATTATCATAATTATTCTTAATAACAAATCTGAATATAATAACAAATCTGAAACTGACAATGCATATGTTTCCTATAATAATGTATATGTTTCCTATAATAAAATATATCTGTATGAGGTATTGAGAAAGGTCTTTTTTACCATGACCAGAAAACTTCCTAATGAGAATCAAGAACCCAAATACTAAGCCAATGTGACTTCTTATTACATGCCAGAAACCAAAGCAGGGATCATTCCTAATTCTGTTTCTGAATAGCAGGAAGCAGTGTTGTTAATTACATCCACCTTGTTTTTCACAGTAAGCTGCTGGAGGTTATAGTTTTCCAATATAAACATCAACTGTAATAAAAGTATAACATAAGGCCAGAGGAAAGAGTGGCTGCTCTGCTCCTCTTTGAAAAAGAGCATATGCACTCTAGCTCTCAAAGCTGATAAGTCATATGGACGGGGAGAGGAAGAACTTAAGCTAAGACACCATAACCCCAGGGTTGAATACTGTTAAAACTTCATTAGTTCTGTGTTCTCCAGAAACTCATTATCTGAAAAAACATTTGATGTTTCAAAAGAGTCAAAGGGAATATAAGAGCCTCTCCTACTCTCTGTCCTTTTACATTTTCATGAAGAGTCTAAGTGTATTTAGTTTCAAAAATACATTTAAATTCTTATATATGTTTGTTCAAGAAAGATCTTTTAAGTCTTCGAAGTTTTACCTGGCAAAAATTGAAAAAAGCCTCATCAGAAAATACTCTTAATTCATAGAATCACAAAATAATTCAAGTTGAAAGGAGTCTGTGGAGATATCTGTCCCACTGTCCACTGAACAAGTCTCAGGTAGAAACTTGAAACACTCATTCAATCAATTTTTAAATATCTGCAGGCATGGAGATTTCTCAGCCCTTCTAGGCACCTGATTTAGTGCTTGACCACCCACAAAACAACCAGGAAACAATTTCTCTTATTTCTGAACATATTTCCTGTGTTACAACTTGCACCTTTTCTTTCACCCATGTGGTCCTTAGAGTCTCTATAATGACCGCCATTAGTTGGCTGATTATATCAGCCATCAGCTGATCATTAGGCCTATCAGCCTTCCTTTTCCAGGCTGAACAAGCCTATCTCTCACAGCCTTTCCTTGTACATTCTGTGCTCTGGCCTCTGACCAACATGGTGGCCTGCCACTGGAATTGGTCCAATATTTCAGTCTCTCTTAGTACTGGGGAGCCCCAAATTGAGCACAGTGCTCCAAGTGCAGTCTCACAAATGTCAAACAGAGGGAAGGATCACTGCCTTCAGCGTGAAGATTGAAGTCTGACTAGTATCACCTAGGATGTTTCTGTGCTGCAAGGGCACACTGCTAGCTCGTTTAACCTATAATTTAACACTCCTTTTCTGCAAAGCTGATTTATTGCTACTTGGCACTCAGCCTGTGTTGGTGCTTGGGATTATTCCAGTTCAGATGCAGGATTTTGCACTTGCCTGTGCTGAACTTCGTGAGGTTTCTGTCAGTCTGTTCTTCCAGCTCACTAAAGTCCCTCTGAATGCCTGTCCTTCCCTCCAATGTGCTTTCAAATTCAGTGTTAAATCCCAAGCTTGCTGAATATGCACTTCACCCTATTGGCCAGGTGGTTAATACACATGCTAATCGTCTTGGTCACAGCATCAACAATGCTCATTGGCCTGCATCCTCTTGAGCTTGCCTCTCTTACAGAACCATAAAATTGTTTAGGTTGGAAAAGACCCTTAAGATCATCAAGTCCAATCAATAAATTAGCACTTCCAAGGCCACCACTGAACCATGTCCCTAAGGGCTACATCTATACTTCTTTTAAACACCTCGAGGGATAGTGATTGAACCACTTCCCTGGGCAGCCTGTTCCAATGCTTGACAATCCTTTCAGTCAAGAAACTTTTCCTAATATTCAATCTAAACCTCATTTCGTGACCACAATTGAAAACTACCGAAGATGACTGTGTCATTTCCTTTCTTCCAGTCATCAGGAACCTTCATTAATCACCATGACCTTTCAAAGATGACAGATAGCAGCCTCGCTGGGAATTGCCCAGTTCCCATAGCACCCTTGAGTGCATCCCCTCCAGTCCCATCGGCTAGGCTATAGGCAAAGCCTAGTCAGTTTAATGGCTCCCTAGCTCCCCTTCTGAATACTACGGATGATTCCAACTGATGCTCAGGGACCTGGGAGTCTCAAGAGCAGATCTTGCCAGTAAATACCTGTAAAAATAAAAGCCTGGCATAATTTGTTTAAATCTTTATGTAATAAAGATTTTTAAAACCTCCTTTCACATCTGACTTTCAAATGTCCCTCTGACTTTCCTAACACCCCTCAGTTACCTTAAATAGTTTATCACTGCTACATGTTTGTCACTCATTTCCCATTCAATCTGAATGGGAAAAATAAGTCAGTCCTTTCTATCATATAAAGTTATTCACATTCTGAGTTCAAATGAGTCTTCTAATAGAGTGTTTATGACAACAACAAATATAATAGGCTACACTTGAAAAAAGTATCTTATGCTTTCTAATGACATTACCATATGCATAGATTTATTATCTAACCAAGCATTGCAAAACACAGGCCAACATTAGAAATCAGCTTGTTTCTTTTCTTGAAAAATTATGTTTTTCAGGACAGTTTTGATTATAAATATTTTGGTCACATCCTACCATCTGCAGTGAGAACAGAAGCAGCTCACAACCTCTTTCTTCATCCATTTGTATGTTAAGAAAGAAACTTCTTAATACATGTCTTTCAGAAGCACTTTGAAGTATGCCACATGCCAAGTTTAAGAAGCTTGGATCTAGGTTTCTTAATAATTTGTTTCACTCTACACAAAAAAGAGGCCAGAGAAATCCCCTTATTCAGTCTGTTAATTTTCCGCTCTGTATGTTCAGTTAGGGAATGTATGATTTTCTATGCTTGAGTTTCTTTGTCTAATCATACTGAATATCATCAGCTGCAGCCTGTTTATGCTCTACATTTAAGTGACTACTTCCCTGTTCATTGAAGGTGAGCAATGTTCTGTAGGATGCAAAGCAGAACATTTTTTATTACCCAATTTTCTTAATGCCCATGCAGTTTCATGCTGATTCAACGGATTGCAACAGCTTCATTCTTCACTTTAATTATTTGTGGCCATATTTTGTGAGAGCAACAGTTGTCACTTCAGTTCTAATCCTCTGAGACATACAGTCTTCTGCCATCAACCTACTGAAGTAACTGAAGCACTCAATACTTTTTAGATTCTCATAGGTGTATTGATAGTTTCAACACATTTTTTCTTTCATATCACATATTTAGATTTAATTTCCGTGGATCCACTTTTTTCAGCAAATTTTACACTTAGTCTTATAAATTTCCAGTGAAATTATTACCATTGGTAAAGCACATGTAACTAGTTGCTACCCAAAGACAGATGCATTGTAATGGATGCAAGTTCTGTATTCCATCAAGAAATTATATACAGATTAAACACTGATAGCCCTCCTACACTTATTTATACTGCAAAGAAAATTCAGGAAGATACTGAAAATTGTTACGAGTACCGTTTGCTGTTAATTGTTACCAAAAAAAATGTGAAGTAATACTGTTGGCAATGAAATCTCTAGGAAAAAATGTAAATACTTTAACCCACATTTTTCTTAACAAATTGAAAATTTGTGTCTAAATACAGTGTTAATTCTTCTGGTTTATATTTTGCTACTCTATGTGCAAAGATGTTGTAAATAAAATATCAAAGTTTCTAGCTTTTATTTTACAACACGGAAAAAACTTTGGTTCAGAAAATCAACTAAGTATAAAAGACAAATATGAAGTAAGTTAAAGTAAGATATATATTCCATAAAATTACAAGTAATACGATTATGATTCATTTCTCTAAAAGAAAATAAAACCACATGTATTTTTATTGTTCTGTTAAATTAATGTTTTGTAGCTATCATAGGATCGATGGAAAATAACTGCTTTTGCTCTGACTCAGAAAGAAAAGCAATGTCAAACTATTCTCTGCAACAGAAAAGGTACATTTTATCAGGTTGCTGGGCGTGGTACATCTTTAGCTCTCTATTCTGATGATTACAGAAAAGCTTGGATTGGGAACCTGGAATACAGGGAAATGGTTGCCATCCTGATCAGGAGAGAGACCACCCGTTTTGTTCTGTGCACTTCCAAAATTGTGAAGTGCCTCAAGAGGGTCTTAGTAAAAGAGGCAGCCTGAGTTATTTTGCTGTGGAACAGGGTGAGAAAATTCCTTAATGGGAATCTATTTTAATCAACCAGCAAAAGACCTATAGTGAAATAATTCTTTTATTTTGCATGGGTAACAAGCAGAATAGTATTTCATACATGAGGATAGTGGAGAAGTCCTTCCTTTCCCATTCACTCATAGTGAGTTGGAATTTCATTTTAAACAAGTTTTAAAGCAGCAGAAAACACACAACTATCACTTAATCATGAAACTAAGTGTGTTCTCAGGAGCTGTAAAAACATTGCTCTTGGTTTTTCTTCCTGCTAAAGGGCTGGGACTTTATCCTTGCTGCTCTGAAAGCAGAGAGCTTAAACAAAATATCTCTTCTAGAGATGATGAGGTTCCAAAGCATTGTAAAATTCAAAATCTCAGAAGCTGTCTATAGTTTTCTGCCAGGTTTCTCCTTTATTTATGCCACTTACTGCTGCTCTGTCATAGCATAGGCACAGCAGGAAACACAAATGAAATGAAGAGCCACAAACACACGTGGCTGGATTGTGTTTTCCCAGTGGAGCAGCAGGAGGTAAAAATGATAGGGATTATGTTGCCACTTGCCCTAAGGCAAAATGTTAATAATGGGGGAAATAGCCTTATGCTTTCCTCTCCCAAGGAGGGAAAAAAGAGATCTTTGATCTTGGGAAATCGAGTTGCTCAATAAAGGCTGGCTAGCTTATAAACGTATATTACTGCATGGGGTCGTTAAAATAGCAACATGATAATATAAGGGCTAGATTTTGCCCCAAGAAATTAGGTGTTCCTGCCTTCCAAGGTGGTATCAGATAGATTTTTCAGATAATCCAGAAGAGCATTCTTTTTTTTTTTCTTTTTTTTTTTTTTCAGCACAGCTTTATTACTACAGCAAGTTCTTTCTTTGCCTTTGTGTTTCAACATTTTCACATTGGGTAAATGTTTAGAAAATAAATACTACGGTCTGTTGTCTGCAATATTAATCCATATACATCTTTCAATGGAAAGTAGGAATAAACATCATTTGTAGTTCACTGAAATCTACAGGTTTAAGTCTAGATACTGAGAAAAGAAATAGATTTTAGGTGGTCTTGACCACTTTCTCTGTGTCGCGGTTTTGACCGAATTGACCAACCAGAACAACAGATGGCCCCTCCCTCCCCCCCCTTAAGGAAAAGAGAAGAGAGGAAGGGGGAAAAGAAAAGAAAAAAAAACTCTGAGTTTAGAAAAAACTAAACTACTTTAATAAAAATATAAATAAGTAATAAAATAATAATAATAATAAGTAAAAGGAAAAGGAAAAGAAGAGAAAAAAAATGTATACAGTATATACAAAACCGTCTCAAGCTCCGGCTTGAGGTGATCATCACCGTCAGGCACAGGGGGAAGTCCCAGGTTGGACTCGGTGATGGGCAGGAGCTGGATTCCGGATCTGGAGTCAGGAACGCTTGGATCGGGATCAAAGGCA
>BJBW01012279.1:12174-33002 GCA_004320125.1 Scolopax mira | reverse complement strand
TGAGAGCTCACTCAGGATGATCCTCTCCATGATCTTTCTTGGTACCAGTCTGGTTGTGGGGCCCAGGGCCCTAAATGCAGTGTCCTACCCCATGGTAATGCAGGAGCCTGGCAGCACATGAGACTCATCCTTGTAGGCAGGTCCAGCCCCAACTGTGGGTCCACCAGCAGCCCCAGACCACCGCAGCACCATGGTCCTTGAGGCAAAAGCAGGGATTGCAAAGTGCCACTTGAGCTGGCTGCTAATACAGTGCCACCAGGGGAGAGAGTGTGTGCACATGCTGCTAACACAAGAAATTAGGAGCTTATTTGCATACCAGTATCTAATACAACATTTCAGTAGATGTGTTAAGAGCTTTATGTGAAGGGAGTTCAGGACAGGCAGGGAGCAGGCAGTCGGCAGGGGGAACAGGAACAAAAGTGGAATCACTTTAAAGATAACATAATAAACTATCTTTGTATGTAAAAGCTCCTCTAAAATAATTCACATACCCCTGGCTGATTGGGTACGAACAAGGAATCAGAAATCATTTTTATGTGCACAGATCTCTCATGGCCAATCCAGCCACCTGGGATGGGCATTTGCATTCAAAAGCCTGAACTTCAAAAGACACCAGAGAGATAAAAGGAGAAACAAAGATGTATTAACAGCAATATGGGAAGGTGGAATTTAACTAAAAAGACAGGGAAAAAATGGGGGGAGGGGAGCGGGTGGGGGGTGAGAGATAAAAAAAAAAAAAAAGGGAAGACAAAGAAAAGCCACATGACAGGCATCTAACCCTCCAGGACACCAGCAGAGAGGTATCCCCATGAAATTTTCCAGTTCTCATGGCTTGGAGACATGGGACATCCTGGGAAGCAGCAGTATAGCAACTCAAAAGGTATCCCAGGATTATGTTGATTGCTCTCAGTCTATCACAAACCAGCTTGACTTTAAGCATTACCAACCAGATCTAGTCCCACCTGCACTTGTCTGGGACATGGGGAGCAAAGTTGAGTTGGAAGAGACCTCAAAGACCATCCAGTCCCACCACCCTGCCCTGGGAAGGGACACCTCCGAACAGACCAGGTTGCTCTGTCCACTCCAAGTCCCATACAACCCTTGAACCCCTCCAGGGATGGGGCAACCACAGCTTCTCTGGACAACCTGGGCCGGGTTCTCACCACCCTCACACCAAAGAACTTCTTCCCCACATCTCATCTCAATCTCCCCTCTTTCAGTCTAAAATCCTTCCCTCCCCTCCCTGAGGGGCTCCCCTCCCTGATCACGAGTCCATTCCCAGCTTTCCTAGAGCCTCTTCCAGTCCTTATAGGGGTTCCAAGGTTCCCCTGAAGCCTTCTCTTCTCAGGGAATTCTCTCAGCCTGTCTTCATAGGAGAGGTGCTCCAGACCTCTGATCATTTTTGCGGTCTCTGCTGGACCCTGTTCCAACAGGACCATGTTCTTCCTGTGCTGAGGACTCCAGAGCTGGACACAGTCTTCCAGGTGGGGTCTCACCAGAGCAGAGGGGCAGAATCACCTCCCTCAACACAAGGATGCCTTGATTGAGCAAGGCCTCACTGTCACCTGGCACATACATGACATAGTTTTCGCAACAAGGCCATAATAAAAATGTCTCTTCCTTGTTGCACTGGGAATGTTCTCAAGGTTGTGGAGCCCAAACCTGGTCAGCAGTAGCATGCTGCCAGCAGGAGCACCGGGATCAGAGCAGCACTGCCTCCACGGGGACCAAGACATCTGGTGGGAAAGTGGCCCAAAACATGGCAGAGATGAACAATGCCAATGACGCAAAACCACCATTAAAAGTCAAATGTTTCAGAACCTTAATAGCAAAAACAAGGACAAAAGACGTACTTGGCTTCTCTAATTCACTCCAGATCCAGCTTTCAAAACCACTCGCTGCTCTGGGTGTTGAGTTCTTTTGAAAAACATATCGCAGCTGTGGATGTTGACACTTGGAGCTGTGCTAAAATCTTTGGAGAAATCTGGTACTCGATGAATCAAAAACGATAGTCCACTGGGAATTGTACCCATCTGTAGAAAACCTTAGTGATGCATTTAAGGAGTGATTTTCCATTGAGGCAGAACAACACCCAACCACCCATCCTCACTGGGCTGGTTATCTGAACAGTTGCTGTACTGGGAAGAGGGAAGCAAAGGAAGATAACAGTGGTGTCTGATGGGGTAGCAACAGGCTAGCAGGACACAAAAGCAGGACTCTTCCTGCCTGGCACAACATATGCTTTCCATCACCCCAGATCGCAACCCGTCAGTGTGCTCATTTAAAATACCGACACCAAAAAAAATAATCCATCACTGCTTCTGCAGCTGCTCCTCACCCCTTCCAGCTCATGCCTTAATGGATCTGAATTATTCCCTCAGAAGGAAAAGCGTTTACCCAGCGGTAGAACACACCAAACCTGCACTGAATCTGGGAGTGAGGTACTGAAACTGGCTGGAAATAACTCGGAACCAGCCAGGGCAAAACCCATAGCACCCCCTTGCAGGAGATATGTCTCATCTGACAAGGGTTTAAGACTGTTTCTGTCTGTTGCATCACTTCACTGTAAAAAATGTCCTGGTTTTATTCCCATTGTTACACCTGTTTTTTCTAGCTTTTCAGTTAATTATAAATATTTATGTTGAAAATAGGTGGTATGATGCTGTCTTTTTACAACATCATAGTAGAGACCATTTCCCACATTGTAATTGTTGTTGTGGCATCTTTTTCCAATCCAAGACAGATCTCTGCTCCATCCTAACCAAAGAATAAATAACAGAGTTGGCAAAGGAGCAGCAAGGCTCCCTGCCTTTCCAGCCCAGACCTGTGGAAGAGCCCCATGTCCTCCCAAACCGCAGCCAGCAGCTATCCTAACACCATGGGCTTTACGTTTCGATATTGAACTTAGCACCTTCACTATCCATCACCCATCGGCTCCATTCGGAGAACGTCTGCCTTGGAAAACTCCTAAACACGTAGCGAGGACCTGCTCAAAGAGTCTGCTGGACTCGAGCCAGTACAGAAACAGTTAAGAACACAACAGCAAAGAGCAAACCAACTTAGAAACGCAAAAACCCTGGCTCATACCCTAATTTATACGTGGTGATATAAAAGATACAGATAGCATCAGTGGGGAAAAAAAAAAAGAAAAAAAGAGTATATATAGCCTAATGCCTTTTGTACATGAGAAGAGGACTGGCCATAGCGGTGGCTTGGCAGAGCACTTGATGGGGATGCAGAGGGACGGGCTGTTGCTGTGTCAGTTCCTATCTCTGCCTCTGCTCCTCACAGTGCTCCCCTCTTCCCTTCCTCCTCCTTCTTGACTCCTTTGAAGCACCATTTCAAACCACAAGGCTGGGGATACACAGGACCCACCGTGAATGTTACTCTTCTGGAAAAGCTTCAGCACGTACCAGGCAGAGCACGGGGCACTGGGCATTGCAATCCAAATTAGAAAGGTAAATCCAATACACACACCTTTTTAACAGTCGAGCTCTCAAACAATATTTCAGGACAGGAGAAATACTAACCCAGATCCAGTGCCTCTGCACGCACAAATTGATACCTTTCTGATTGAATTTCTTAGGTTTTTCTTCCATGACTTGTACATTCTCACCCAATCTTCACCTTTTGTTATTTCTATGCATTAAGTTTAACCTTATCTTTTCATTACCTATGTATTTCCCTTCTATCTTCAAGAACCCTTCAACCTTCCCAGCAGAATTACTCTCTGTTGCACAGGGACGACTGCAGATCCTTCTTGGGTGAAACGGTGGGAGTGAAGCAGTGGCAAGCAGGAGACCGAGATGCCAGCCCGGGGGGGGCTCAGGCCACAGAGTGGGGATCAGCCCAGACAGGAGGGGCTCAGAGCCACAACGTTGCAAGCACCCCCTATGTTAGCTTGGCGTAGCCTTCTGCTGGATGATCCTGAGCCATCTGGGAAGAGAAGGGCAGCACAGCTGGGACATCCATCCTGGTATTCACCATGTGCTCCAGCTTAGCCCCGGCAGAAGATCCTCTTCATATCCACAAGTGCCAAAGCATCCCAACTCCTGATTTCGGCCAGCTCAGAAGAGTCCTCTCCACCCGCAGCATCTCCACGAGGTACAGATGGAGCTCCAGACCCGGCACGCTCCTCATTCTCCAAGCCCAAGAACATTCTTGGCCAGGGGCAGGATCTAATGGCCACCTCCCTCATCCCTAACAAAGTGTAGAGGGAAACAATGTGCTTCAGCACACAGCTTAAATGCATCTGAGAAAGTGGAGTAGGTCTGGAATTAAAAACAAACTGTCATGTACAGAAAAAAAACCCACAGAAGTTTGAGACCACATGGCCAGCTCTGAGCAGACTCTCGCTCGCAGGGAAATCTCAGTGGCAACCACAGCCTCAAACCTAAATAACCACTTCAAAAAGAACCCAAGAGATCTTTGCACAGCTCCTTCAGAAGAACAAAAGGAAGAAACACATTCCTCCCTGCTGTCTGGGATGGGTAGGAAAGCAACCCATTGTCTGAGGGTGTCAGAAAGCGTGGAGACAATGCAGGGAAGAAAAACATCTTAAGCTTTATTTTAAATGAGCTCATGTTTCCCAGAACTTTTTGTTTTTTCATGTCCATGGTGGAAAAAAAGGCTATTTTGGTGCTGAACAAAAGCAGGCTCCGAGGATGCTGAGCAGTACAGAAAGACATTACAGTCTGCAAAGCTAAAAAAAGCCCAAAATTTTTTCTTTTACTTGTTTTTTTGTGCCTTGCTATCAAAATAAATCACATCTAGCTTTTCTCCCCATAACAAAGGCAATAAAACTCCCTTTTCTCTTCCTTTTTTAATGAGTATTATCAGAAGAGGACTATAAGACCACTTTAGAAGCACCAAGGATCCAGCCATGTGACCAAACACTGGTGACAATTAGGAGTTTGCCATCAGAGTCCCGCAGTCCCGCTCCACTCCAAGGGAAGCGGGACTTGGAAGAAAGAACAACATGAAACCTATGGGATAATCACCCAAAGCAGCAAGCGAGGCTGGGGGAGGAAGCACAGGGTTTCAAACTAATTTGCTTTAATACAGAATGTCAAATTAAAGAAGCTGCTTCTGTGTTAGAAAAAGCCAGAACAGAGAGCTGCTGCGGAGGATGCAAGGGGCTGCGGAAGGAGGAATCCCCCCATTTCTGCTGGGTGTTCGGCTGAAGAATGATTAATAACACAGATGTAAAGTTACAACTGTCTCATTTCACAAATATACAGTTGTTTGCAATAAGCAAAAAGAATGAAGTGCAAGCCCACACAGCTGGGGACGAGCCCAACGGTACAAGTGTAATGGAAGTGAGGAAGTGTTTTCCTTCCTACAAGGAAAAGCCAGTTCCTCATGTCCATCTGGCAGCAACGCGTTCCCAGGACCAGCTTAAACCCCTACTTCTCTATGACAAAATACACTTCCTCCCTTGGGCTTGTGCCAGAAACTAACAGCACGGGTTCAGCCATATCCTTATATATAGTGTCTATAAGAACATATAGTGCATATACATATGATACCTGTGAGAATATTTATGCACATTTTATCTATATTAATCTACAGTGAAGCACCCACAGTAAAAGCAAAGACTCCCCAGGCTCTTTCTAAAAAATAAGAGACTGAGCTGCCTCTGGAGGCACTTCCCCATTCTTATTAATTACTATAGAAATTGCTGAAAATACTGTATTTCTTAGCAGAGGGACTGGAACCACGTGAGGTCCCTTCGAGCCAAAGGCTTTTACAGGTGAGACAGCACATGCTAAAGATCAGCAAGAGCCCTCAAACCTGTTTCCCTTTAGGATTCCACAATTTCAAGTAGTATCTTCCCTCAAAAGCCTTTTTCCTCCTCCTGACAGGGATCATTTAAGCAGCTGATTAGGCTCAGAGCAACCTTTTCTCTCCATCAGCTCCTCTGCATTTGAAGCCATACTGGGAGAAAGGACAGGTGGGATCTATGCTCCCTTCTCAGCCATAGGATTTTATTCCTTATCCAAAATCCTTTTAGCTATTAGCCCAAATTAGAGCCATTAGAACTTTCCCAAGGCTGACACACACTGAGGCTTTGGTGAACTGACAAAATGCAGAAAGCAGGCGGTGAGGTAGAGCCATAAAGGTCCAACCTAAGCCCAGGCGATGCCCAGGAATGTTGTGGGAACCCAAACTCCTGCAGACTTTAGCTGCAGCCCCTTGCACTGCTGGGAAAGCCCTTAAGGGTTTCATGAGGACAGACTTGTCCTGACACCTGATCCCTGTCTCTAACCAGCCTGTTTCTGGCCATTTTCCTTCCAGAGACAGTGAACTGCCCATTTTCCCATCATTTGAGTCCTTCCAAGGAAGAGTGAGCTTGGTGGCTTGAAAAAGACAAGTCAATAGGACAGCTCAGGAGGGTAAGCAATCCCAGATTTACCACCCAGGGTTACACACAGCCCATCCACACCCACGTCCTACCTCTGGCAGGGGCCACAAGTACCTAAATTCCCCCTCAGGAAAGAGCTTACACTGGAGCAACCAGGGGGCAAACCCACATAATGGTGGGAAAACACTTGTCAGATGGAAAGCTACAGAACATGACATTCTGCTACACGGGACTAACCTTTACTATGGCAAAATCGATTTAAAAAATAGAAGAAGCAAGCAATTATTTTGGAAGCTGATGTGGCCTTGCAGTTTCCTGTCTATACAGGCTGAAGCTGAACTGGTGACTCTCACGCAGCCACTGTTTTCTGTTAAAGATCTGCCTTCAATTCCTTCCCAAAGCTTGTCCCCTGGATTGCTTGGATACTTGGGTCACGTGGCATAAGCCTCTGGGGAAAAACCAAGCAGAACAGAGAGCTGGGGAGTGTTATTTCAAAGATTAGCAGGCAAGTTCTGATGAGCCTTAGCTGCCAGCATCACACTCGATTTTGTATTCTCTTGACTTTCAGAGCTTTCCTGCTGTTGCTATTTCTGTGCCTCCTCCACCAGACACCACCTCTGAGCGCATCTGCACTCCAAACTTATACCAGCCTTACAGGCAGAAAGAGGTATTTATGCCCCTACAAAACTTGGGGCTGACTATACTCCTTTCTGAGCGCACACTGGAAGTTGTTTGTTTTTAAAAAAGTAGCAATATCTGCTCCTAGAAACACAAGACACTTCATACATCACTGAGGTTGTTCCACAGGTAGAATGGAACAGCTCAAGATGTTTCACTCAACTATTAATCAACAAAACCAATGCCTTCAGGATTTCACACACATGTTCCAAATACATCTCTAAAGCTCCTGTGAGCCAAAAGAGCTCATAGATGATGACTTTGAACAATCATTTATTTCTTTATGAACTTCATCGTTCTGATGCAAACATACTAAAGTCAGAATTTGTATTTCAAGCACCAGCTGAAGGCCATGCTGTATTACTTTAAAGTACATTAAAGACATTTAATCCAGGAAAAAGCAAGCATTTAAAAATAGAAAGTGTCATTGTTCTCCAGCTCTTTCAGTATGTCCCAACAGCAAGTCAATGAAAAAAAAAAAAAAGGCCACTATCACTTCTCCAAGAAGTTTCACTTCCAAGAGAAGAATGCCTGTTTGCTAGAGGAAAAAACAAGACTACAACAGTACTGTTACAAGAGGCACTGATCCTGGCTTTATTCACTCAAAGATACATCCAACATTTGTCACAGCTCACTTGAAATCCAAAAAGCTTTGAAGAAACCGACCGTAAAACCTTGATTTTTGCCTTACAGAGCTGTCAAGTTTTCAAATAGCGAGTGAGTGACTTCCCAGTGAGACCATGTTCTGTGTTAACATAGATACAAAGATCAAAACTTTAGGTAGAAACCCTTTAGCTTCTGCAATTTGATGAACTGTGCTCAGAACTATCACCATTTACCTGGGGAGCAGGGGACTCTCCTTTCCCACAGGGATGGACGCCCAGGGTCTGAGCTACTACACCTTCTCCTCACCCTGGGCCATTTTGGCAATCAAATGAAAATTTTCCCCTCCCTTACAGTGCTCAGGAGGGACTTCATTCCCCATTTGCATCTTTGTACTTGGCAGCTGTAACACAATTTCTACAGCACTAGAATAAATTCATTAGGACAGAACTATGGATGCCCCCAAGAGATCACTGGTACCAACCACTAGAGAAGGGCACAGTACAATCAAAAAGCATCCTGTGTTAATTTGCAACTCAAACTACTTGGCAGTATCTTCTGTAAATTCAAGATTTCTATAAGACAGTGTGTTGCAGCCATATATAATGTTACCTTTAGCTTTTTTTCCTTGGCTGCATTTAGTTAGGTTCTTTTTAAAGTGATGAAGAGTGCAGGACTTCAGAAATATAAACATTTCTCTATTAGAAATTGCAAAATTTAGTATTATGACACTATGAAAGCTTACAGTACAATTGATCAATTCTCAGTTAAAATTCAGCATCAATAATATGGTGTTTGAACGCCTTCAGAGCTCCATTCTGCCCAATTCAGTGCTACCAAGACATCCTGATGTCACTTTCTGTGCAAAATACTTTCCCATATAAATGTGGCAATAAAAGCATGAGCCGTTCTCACACTGGTGTATATCATGCCCATGACTTTGTGACTAGTTTCTTTAGTTAACGACAGTCCAACTAAAAATAAACCTGTTATGTAATATCTTAAACTTTTAATCTGGGTCTTGGACACAGTTGAGTGACATGATCTGCAGAGTAAGAAGCCAACTATTCCCATGAACCGTGTAAAGAGGAAACTGAAGGAAAAATCCAAATCAAAGACACTCACTGTTATAGTATCTTTAATTTATCTTGTCTTTTACAGAAGTTTGAACAGATTAAAAAGCACCTCCTTTCCCAACACATTCCTTACAGTTGGTAAAATATATTCAATGAGCAAATGTATGTGAACAGCTTGAGGATCTGCATCTTGCAAGGATTTCACAGACCAATCAATCAAAAGCCAAATTTCTTGTCATTTTTTACAATCTTATTTTAATACAATGGTAAATCCATTCCGATTGTAAACCTGTCCAGTCATATCTCCCCAGAACACTTTGCAAAATCCAGTGTTGATTAGCAAACTAGTTAGCTTTGGCACGGAGCTGTGCTCTCTTGCCTGTGACAGCCTGGAAACCAGTTTTAATGCTGGCGACGGAGCAGCGAGAGTGGCAGGTCTCACACTGCAAGAAATATAACCTGGTGTCCTTCTGTAGGATCGTGTCTGGTGACCGACACGTGTGACAGGTGACATACTCCTCTGCAGGAAAGGAATGAAGTCACAGTTAAAAGATAAGGCATTATCAGGGGATAAATCAGCACTTCCTCAGCCTCCAGTTTAACAGTTGTCTCAAAAGGCTGCTCAAATGCATCTACCAACTTAGAAGCAGAGTAATAGTAGGTTACGGAGGTTGAGGCAACCAAAATTCCCCCCCAGTTCCCAGGTTAATAAAGACTAGGTTTCATATGGCACCTTATGCACGACACTGGGGTTTTTAAAACAGTAACCACCAGCTAAGATTTCCCATTGATGTTCCATAACTTCCTCTGCTGAAACAGCATTCCCAGATATCAGCAGCTCCTGTACACACACAACACTAAGACAGTGCTTTTTGTTACATATAATCTGTGAGTCCTTTGACCAGCAGCAGACACTGTACTTATTAATTAGAGTGCCCAACAGAATTTAAAATTAATGATTACTGTTATTTTCCACAGTCTTCAAAGCCAAGAAGTCAGATCAAAACAAGCAAATCTCAAATGCTCTTACTGTTTTCCTTGGTATGTTTTAGGAAGGAAACGCCCTACGTGCTTTATTATACCCACGGTAGAACCACCTGCAGGTGGGTTACTCCATTATAAAACTGCAGCAAATTTGTAGTTTCTTAGCACAGAACCTCCACAGCCCACACCCGTGTGGGCCATACATTGGCCACTGGTCATCAAAAGGTCTCTGAGAGAAATCTGTCACGGGAAAGGGGAGTTATACTTACTGATATATCTTCTCAAGACATTTTCTATCTGTTTTTGCTGGAATCTTCCTTTGATTACAAGTTGGTTATTACCATCTATTGAGCCACTAATTTAAAAGAAAAATGAAGTATGTGATTTGCAGAAGACATCAAGCATCAAAACAAGTCAGGAACACGAAGCAAAATAACAATGCATTCTTCAAGATCAGAGTAAGCCAGAACTACTGTGTGGAAAAAAAAATGCAAAATTCTGAAGGCATCTGAAAACCTACAGGAAGTTTTGCCCAAACACAACCCTCACTACTCTCAGTTTGCAGCAAAAGAAAACTCTGGAAGAGATCAGCCTCAGAGTTAAGTTACCCAAACATAACTTCTACAGAATTGAGAATTAAGGCCTGCTAATCTCACAGAAGTGACCAAGACAACTCCCTAGTAAGGTGTAATACGATTAATAAGACCCTCTTCCAGCCATTCTTATGGGAGTTGGAGTTAGTTTTGGTTTTTTTCTTTTCCCTAAGTTGGTATCTCTCAATCCCCAGCACATCTACGTGCAGGAAAGAAAAGCCTGATGTTCAAGCACATACGAACATACCCAAACCCGAGAATTTTATTTTTTGATCAGACAAGGTCAACTATATTGCCATTGCCTCCTACATCCATAACCCAGTAGCCTTACCTTGTACCCAATTCTGCCAACAAAAATGCCAGAAGATGTTTTGGCTGACGATGTAATCTAAAAATAAAGTAAGGATATGTTTAACCTCCCCCCTCCAGAGAAATTTTATATTCATACAGGACTAGCAGGCTAAAACAATCTTAAAGTACCAAGTTTAAAAGCGCCAAAATCATTGCCACATGGTCTGCACCAAATAGCTCCAGCAGACAATGAGTGCAACACAAAAACCACACCAGCATCCCCCCACAAACCAAACTCACAATTAGAGTAACTATTGAAAATAAGAATGGAATATCTCAACTAGAAAACTTATTTTTCCGTCTCCCCACCAGTCCCTGAAAAAAATGTTTCAAGCTACCATTAAAAATTCACTTTAGTATACCACCCAGATCCTCAGTATTACTTCATCAGGACTGTTTTCTGAAACAAATCAGATATGCATTCCCTCAAGTGCCCACAAAGAACAGAACTGCCTTAACAAGAAATAATAAATACATAGAAAGCACTGCAGAAAATAGTGAAAAATATTATCAAACCCCATACCATTTACCAAGAGAATACTCTTTATAGTCAACTCAAACTAGGAGGAGCTTCCCTCATATCCCTGACCAAGAGTTGCTAATAAATATCACTGGTGACCCAACTACAGGCTTGACAAAAACCAGTGAACTCAAAAGCAATAGGTTTAGTTTCAGTCCACGAGGACTGAATGTAACAAGCCTACAATTTTAATGATTTAAGAATAAAATAAGAAATTATCCCAATGAATCATCTTCATAAGTATCTTCTCACAGAAAAAAATGTAGTGGATTGAAACAACAGTTATGATTTCAATCAAGCTTTCAATTGACTTCTGGTTTGCCAGAAAAATGCATTCACTACCACAGCCAACAGCAGAGAAAAGGGCATTTATCTGCCGCTCCTGGGAAATGTAAAGAGAAAACTTACAATTTGCAGATATCTGTAAAGTTGACAAAAGATGTTTTCTTGGTCCCTACTCTTACAACCTGTGGAGGCTTCATGACAAATTTTCGTTTTTCTCCAGCTACCATATCCGGATTTTTTTCTCGCATGATGTTAAATACTCTATTGAGCAACTGCAGAAAGAAGGGATTCACATCAACACGAATATCTTGCATTCCTCAAATGAAGGACATCACTTTGAAAAAAAGCTTGAAGCTGCATTCACAATGAATATTAGACAGTCTTTGCCCATGAACATTTCCCCATATGCTTTTGAACACACACTTAAAAACGTTCTGGTAAATGCAAAATATAAAAGCTGTTTTCACCAGGGTATACTTCATGATCTGCAAGTACCTCAGCCTGTTTGCAGAGGTGTTGTAATTATCACTAATATTGCCCTGTATGAAAATTAACTGTTATAGAAGATGTGCTTTGTCATTTTTTTTTATAAGCTTCTGACTACGAGTCCTTTAATTTCCAGTTACAAATAGGACATAAGTGCATCTGCTCTAATCATGCACATCAACATAGAAAATGGTTTTTTTAAATGCCTTTTGGACATTACCTCATCATATGTGTAGTCCCTTTCTGAGCCTGCCCATGCAGGTCCTGACTGAAGGCTAAAAGAAATTCCATCATCTTTTTTGCTATCTTCATCCTCAAAAGCTGTAAAGAAAGTTGTTTGGGATTCATTAAGAAAAGAAACATTCTTTAACCACGTGCTCACACCATTGCTAAACAGCGTATCAAGCAAGATTCCACGAATGTGTGGAGACAACTCTTCTCCATTTGTCTGCCTATGAGGGACACCAGCACTTCTGGCAAATTCATACAGGGCTTTTAGAGAATATTTTTCTGATAAATAATACAGTCAAAGGTACAAAACGAAATTTGAAACAAAAAAGGCACTTGAACAGAACTTATTCACCTACAACATGGACTGTATTTCACTTTCAACATCTCATTGAGTCGGGTTATACTTTTACCTTCATCCTTCTCCATCATCTCATCTTCATCTGGGAACTTCACATTCTTCTTTTTCTTCTTTTTATTGCCCAGCATGATATCAAGGTCATCTTCAGGTTCTACTGCCTCTGGCACATCTCCTTCAATTTTCAAGTCCTGCAGAGAAATAATAAGACTACAGTTTACAGTATTGAACCCCAATCTCCACTGCAGAGCAACATAAATAGCACTAGTAGCACACTATACTAGATGAATAGCAGTAACATCCACCACAATCCTGAAACATAACAGATTGGAACTAACGTGTCTTCAAAAAAGCACTGCATGACTACCACAAAGCAGGGCTAGATTTTTATCTTTTGGTCTCATTTCTGGCTGACCAAGCACAAGGTCACACTGTACCTGCCTAAAAGTATCAGTCATTTTAGGGCACAAGGGAAGGAAGGACCCTATATATGCCAGGCAATAAGGAAAGGCAAAGCTGAGCTACCTGTGGCTACTCCAATTTGTTAGCACAATTCTGCACATGTAGAGAACTGCTCTGTCTGGGGCAGAGCAGAAGCACATTTTCTTGCCCAAAAGGCAGAATCTAAAGAAGGGTTTACATACAACGTAGCATCTCTCTGTAACTGCCAAGCCCAGAGAGCGGGAAGACATCAACACGTGACACAAAATCATGTTTGGAACAAAACTTGAGAAGAATAAAAATATCTTGTATACCTTCTGGAACACAGAACAGCAGCCAATCATTTCTAAATAAAACATCACAGTAAAACCAGATTTCTTAGCAGATATATACCCTTTATTTGAAGGGCTGGCCTTTGGAGGACTATTCTATGCATGGTTCTGACATACAATTACTTTTCTTAGCTCAGAAGACAACTAACCTTGATGCCAGTCAGCCTTCACTACAGATTGCAAAATTATTTGCTCGTTGTACAGATGAGTTAGATATTTTCATTTCTGGGCAAAAAGCCCTGCAGGAGCAACGTGTTCAGCACAACCTACTACATATGAAAGACACTGTTTCACTGCTATTTCTGTATATTCACAGTTTTGTTAGTAACTGCACTAAGACATGACAGACTGGAAACAATTCCTGCCTTGCCAATCCCCAGAAAAGGCAGGCAAGGAAGTTTTCAGCCCTGGATGATGGCCTGGTTATGGAAACAAACCTTTACACCTTCTTCTGCTTCATCTATATCAAATATCTTTTTTGTTTTTTTCTTCTTTTTCTTTTGATTGAAGAAATTTAAATCATCCAAGTCATCTGTTGCATCTAAAAAAAAAAATAAAAGAATTGCCAAAAGAAGTATAATTGTACAAACTGTTTAGACAGCAAGGTTTTCTAATTCACCTCCAAATCTCAAAACATTACAGTAAGAAATAAGCAATTATCTGCAACCCCTAGAGATAAAAAGTAAGAAAATGCAGTTAGAAGATGCAGAAACTGTAAAATATTTAAGTGCTTAATCTTTTTTTCTGCTGTACAAAAGAAACTACCTGCCTTTGAATAGTAGAGAAACTTGAAAAACATGAAAACCCAGTAGAAAGGTATAGGTTCTTTGGTCTGCTGCAGGAGCCAATTTTATCAACAAACCAGATTTAAGTTAACAGCATTCCCTGAATCGGGTCATCTTGAAATGACATTGGCCTCAATTTAAAAAGTAAGATTATATACACACAATTGCAAGCTTATTTCCTGAAAAATGCTGAAGAACACTCTAGTTACCACATTCACAGCTGTCCAAAAACTAGAAGCCTTTTAACTATTTCTCTGTTATCGTACCATCGCTTAATTGTTCAAATGAAAACCCGCCATAATTGTGGAATTATTGCAACAACTGCATGTAAAAAACATAGACCTTCATACTAACTATTTCAGGGATTTCTCTTTTCATTGTCTCACACAAAAACCCCTGAGTCAGTCAGGAAAGTGGCATTTACATATAAATGCTGGATTTGTGTGAATGTGATTTGAGGCAGGAGGGGAATACACCCTCCAAACAGGCAGCAGAGTATTATTCACGAGCCTCTAAACAAACCTGAGCCCCAGCATTACACATTGTGACGCCAAATCCTTGAAATGGGGCTTGTAGTCTCAAAATTCAAGACTACCTTTGAGAGTTTATCTACATGGATTCACTTTACCTTTCTTCCTGCTGTCTTCTTCGTCTGCCTCAACATCTTTGTCTTCTGTTGGCTCTGGTTCAACTTCTTTTGTTTCTGATTGCTGAGTCTCTTCCGCTTGCGTGTCCCCTCCTTCCTCATCCAACATAAAGGGCTTCTTCTTTTTCTTCTTCTTCTTGCTCATAGTGGGATCGAAAATCATCTGTAAAATTCAAGAGTTCCTTAGCAGCATAATAAATCTCCTGCCATTTAATATTTATAACAACTTTAAGTTCCTCTCAGTGTTCCTTCAGTTACCCAAACTGTTCCTTGGCTTCAATCTCAACTAGGGATTTTTCTGGATCTGTAACAATGTAATAGAAGTGAGCTGACTCAAAATAGTGATTTCACAGGCTTTTTCAAAAACATCATTTAGTTTGTCCCAGGGCTTAAATGATGTGACTGATCACATGAGCAGACTGCCTGACAGTTCAGCACTTCTGTTACTTTTCCTATCACAGTCTGAATTTCCTGCTATCTGTAGTAGTTCAGCTGAAAGTGTGTGAAAGCTGTGAATCTCTGGCAGACTAGCTACCGGCTGCTTCTCCGTTTCATTATGAACTCAAATTTTGAAGACCATGCAAAGCAATCGGTGAACCACACTCAGCATCATAAAAAAAAATCATGCACGTCTCTACCACAGAGCCTGATTATGTCAGCTTTACTTTTTACTTCCACTTGTGAGACTTGTGAGAATTCCAGCTTCATTAAAAGGCAAAGTTTACCAACAACTCTCTCAACAAGAATGCTCTGGACTAGGGAGAAACGTGGAAGGGGCTGGTGATACAGCAAGACCTGTATCAGCTCTCAACACTATAAGACAGCAAAGGTCTCATCCTTTTCCCTCACAGTGGGAAACTGAACCTCAGAGTGATTAAGAGCCGTTAATGAGTTCTGTAGCCAGCAAAGCAGCTTGGTTCCCCCAGTCTGACGGTGAAGAAGGTGCAAACCCCAAAACTCACTTTTAACCTATTCATCATCCGCAGACCGTTGTGTTTAACACAGAAGCTCTTCGGTTTTCCAATACAGGAATATTCCTTTTTGGTTTTGCTCATGATGCAAGTTTGACATCACAGCTATATGTCACTTTTGTTACATACATCTGGCCATACTTTCACACCATAGTACATTATTTAATATGTCAAACCATTTTAGATACTTCTCCAGTTTTTCTTACCTAGTCACTGAAGGGTGTTCTCAGAGATCGTTAAAATCCCACATCATGAACATCCTCACTCATGAAAATACCACCATTTCATCACAGGAGATGTTCTCCAACTTCTTGTTTTGTTATACTCTGCAAGTTTGGTGGTTCCCCCCCCCCCTCCCCCCAAAGCAATCTTTTCCTCAACTTCTTAATTCTCCTACACATGATATTCTTGCAACATTCTGCCAACTTTCTGGAACTTATATGTTTCATAAAGGCTCTCATGTGGATGTCTGAAGCACAGCATCACAAAAGCATCCACGTATATGGGACAGTGAAGTCTTTCAAACTGCTGAAGTGTCTTTAGTTGTACACACAGCTCTGTCAGAGGACCTCCCTCTAATGCTTAGAGACATGTATGAATCATGCTCTTGCAATGCACAGTAAGCAAGGAATGTGCCCAACCGGTTACACTGTCTGCAGGCTTCCTCCTGGAACCTCCAGGCTCTGCTGAAACAGAAGGAGAGCCGCATGCATCAGAAAGAGTCCATGGCTTTGGGAACAAGCACATAAACACCATTTCCAAGATCATGACTCATTTCATAAGAAACAGCTTTGCAATGTCTGAAGTTTCCTATCTTTTCCTATGATTAAGCAAACATAGGATTGTGCTTCAATTGGGTGCAATAATTTTGAAGAAGGAACCAGCCCACCTGCCCCAAATCACTCTTCCCTTTGTGAAGAAAAAGACATCTTTCATCCTGACCCACCACAAACCATATCGTGTGCCTACGAGAGACAGAACGTATCTTCAGTTGCACCACGCTGAACTGAAGTTAACACACAAGGACACAGGAGATATTATTATTGTTTTCAGTATTAAAACTTAGCTAGCCTTGAAGGGAGCACTGCTCTGGAGGTCTACTCCATCCTGTCAAGTCAAGCCAAGCTTCTGCAAAGTTTAGACCTTGTCATAACATGCCAACTGCTCTCAGGGAACAAAGAGAAGAGTTCCATAACTTAAGAAGGAGGTCTACGTCTGAAAATACTCTGTTCATCAAGGGCTTCAACAAAAACTAAGCAGGAGGCTTTATCACACACGCTAAAACAAATCAGGACATAAACTAACCAGCCTGATAACCAGCTTATTCTATGTTTTGTTTTCTGAGCTAGACATTTCAGAAATGTCTTAATTCCTTTTCTCTATTCAGTATGTTTGACAAGTTGAAGCACTAGGGCACTGCTTAAGCACTGAAAAACTACCAAGTTGCATGCCCTATATAGAAGGGACTGTAGCCCCCAGCCCAAACACACCAAATCCTATGCTTTTCCTGTGTAGAAATGGGTATTATTTCTGTACCATTTCTGCTCTCAGAGCCAGATTCCCATATGGAGTTTTCTCTTCTGTAGATCAAGCAGTTCTTTTTCACATCCAGCTCCAAATATCTACTCCTTATTTCAAATGTCTACAGTCAAAATCCCGACTTGCAGAAAATGAAAAAGTGAAAGACTGGGGGGGAAGGGGAAACAGAAAGCAGCAAAGCTTCATAGGCCAAACGCAACCCCCAAGACAGAAGCCAATGTTACCCTAAACTGCTGTGACAGTGGCAAATGCTTCAGATTTTAACAGAAGTCGCAAATAAATGCCATTTTGTTAGTCTGAGTAAACACAGGCATGTCTACAAAGCAGACAGCAACTCTGATAAAGTCAGTTCAGGAATCCTTATGTGACACTCAGCTAATGTCTACAACAGAGTGCAAAATTATTAAGAGCAATCTGCACCTAAACCCTCTGGCTGCTCCAAACACAGCAGACTCTAATATAATTTTCTGAAGCTTCATAAAACTACAGACCTAGAACAACTTTTTGGTATCTAGTAGGATGATATATATATAAAAATACAATAGGATTTTTAATAAAGTAAATTGATGTTAATGGACTGCTTCTCCTTACAAATAGAACCTGTTTTTCCTCTGCTGCATCACTCTGGGCAGCACTCACAGCAGGTATTTGTATCAGGGACTTTCATTCTATACACAGCTCTGAAAATTTTAAGCTACAGCCCAAAGCAACAAACCAAAGTTTTTTAACGTCTATACCAGTTTAAGGTGCAAATTTGTCTTCACGTGACTTCACTCTCACCAACTTTATAGGATCATCGGCTTTAAAATGTTTCACCAACTTAATGCTAATAACAAATTATCTGGCTCCTAACAATCAAACATACAGAAGCTGTGGAAGGGTGTGCGCTCACTCGCTCAACACACACAAGCCAGAAGCTCTAACAGCAACATTTCAATTGGGATACCTGCTATCATTTTTATTCTCTGTCAGTCTGCTACATAAAGCAATCCAGAGATATAACTTCACTATACTAGATATTCCGGGTATCACCTGTGTCAGAACAAGGTCTTGCAAGAAAAATAATTTTACTGACGCTTAAACTAAATACAAACCAGGAAAACTCCAGATGAACTGCTCTGGGGTGCTATGATCACCTCAGACAGAAAGCATCTGATGCAAGGATTCCTGGGTCCTAATTTCTGCAACCAGAGCACAATCTAGGTATTAGAACTACAGTTCCAGGGACATAATTAAGCATAAAAACGCAATACATTCATTCTGGATGTTAAAGTAGCTGAATAAGTCAGTGTCAGCTACTATTAAAATAATTAGTGATTATACTAGTTCTCCTTTATTACATAGGACAAATTATGACTTGCCTGTCTCCAAGGGTAGAGCGATCACTTTGCTCAGAAGGAAACAAGCCACACTGGTATTTTAAACACTGCCAGAAAGATACAAGACCAAAAGCAGCCAACTCGTGGATTCAGACAGTGCAGTTTCCCACAGACTAGAGTCATCCATCAGGGTGCTTACAGCCTCATACACATAAAGCTTTCCCTTTCCCCATGAGAGCAATTGAAAAGAGGTTGATAAAGGCGCCAACACATGGCATCTCCAACACTTGAAAACTTTCTCAGAGACAGATGCATCTACCTCTCTCAAATGTGTCTAAGGAATCGCCATCGGATCCAGAAAAAACCAAAGTTGTCATTTGTTAAGATGTAGCTATTTAGCTCTGGGGGTTAAAAAACAACATATTAAAGCTCCAGAAAGAGAGAGCAGTAAGTAAAGTGACTAAACTCTGCGCATCGTTAGAAGAACACGAAACACGAAGGGGAAGGGGTGGCGGGGAAATCGGCCTTCCTCCCGGGTCCTCCCTCCGCCACGGGCGGGCTCCGGCAGCACACGGGGAGCTCCGGGCAGCTGTCAGGCCTTCCCAGGGTACGCGGAGCCAGACCGCAGCCGCGGGCCAGGCGGGGCTCCGCGGCGCGCAGAGGCCGGGAAGGCTCCGGGAGAAGGCGCCAGCCCCCGGCCCAGCCTCCGCCCAAAGCTCCGGGAAGCGGCCGCGGCCTCCCTGGCTCACGGACAGCGATGAGAGGGGCAAGAGCCGGTGCCGCCGCACCCCGCGAGCAGCGAGGCGCTGGCCCTGCCTCAGGGCGGAGGGAGGCCGCGCTCGCTGCCCGGCGCAGGCCTCCGGCCCGGTCGCCCACATGGCGGCGGCCGCAGCCCAGGCCTCGGGCCCACCTCCCCCGAGGCGGGCGGGCGGGCGCTCGCCGGGTCGCTCACCTCGTCGCCCGACATGGCTGCGGCCGGGTGCGGAGCGGTGAAGAAGGCGGGCGGAGCGGTGAAGGAGCGGAGAGACGCGATCAGCCGTTACCCGCGGCCGCCGCGCTCGCCTCTTGCATCAGCGCTCCCCTCCCCCGCAGCGCCGCGCTTCCCCCCCCCAACGCGCGTGCGCGGGCTGCCGCGGCGCCTGGCGGGAGATGTCGTTTCCGGAGCTGCGCCCGGTGGCGGCGGGGAGGTGGGGGGGGAGTGTTCTGAGGCGGCGGGAGCGGGGCCGTCATCCGTGTTGGCATCCAACGGTTGTCTGCCCCCTCGGCATCCCCAGCTCGCTCCAACAGGCTCTCGGCCTCCTGGCTTGTATTAGAAATAGCGTGAGCAGGGAGGTTGGTGTCCACCTGTGCTCAGCACTGGGGAGGCCACACCCGGAGTATTGTGTCCGGTTTGAGCATCTCAATACACAAGAGATATTGAGGTGCTGGAGTGGGTGCAGAGAAGGGCAAAGAAGCTGGGAAAGGGCCTGGAGTATAAATACAATGAAGAACGATTGAGAGAGCTGGGATTGTTTAGTTTGAGGAAAGAAGAGACTGAGAGGTCACCTCATCACTCTCTACAGCTCCTTGAAAGGACTGCAGAGAGGTTGGTGCTGGCTTCTTCTCACAGGTAATTAGCAATAGAACAAGAGAGAATGGATTCAAGCTGCAACGGGATAGGTTTAGACTGGACATTAGGAATAAATTTTTCACAGAAAGAGTAGTCAGAGCCTGGAGTATGCTGCCCAGGAAGGGGGTTGAGTCACCATCCCTGGATGCGTTGAAGAGTCGTTTAGATGTGGTGTTGGGGGATATAGTTTAGGGGAGAACTTTGTAGAGCGAGGTATATGGTTGTACTTTATGATCCCAAGAGCCTTTTCCAACCTGAATCATTCTATGATTCCATCCCACCTCCTCCGCCTGTGGAAGGGTCAGGCCGTGGCTGTCGCTGCTGGCAAGAGATGGGGGATGACAGTGGGACCCCCCCCAGAACTCAGGGCTGTGAGGTCTTGGTGTTCCCAGGGTGCGTTATCCCTGTTGGACGTAAGAAGAGTACCAGTCCTTTCCCAGTTTTATTGCACACAAAAGCATGAAGGGAATAGGAGTGCCCTTCCAGTCCCTAAAGGGGCTCCAGGAAAGCTGGGGAGGGACTCTTGGTCAGGGAGGGGAGCCATAGGATGAGGGGGAAGGGTTTTGAACTGAAAGAGGGGAAATAGAGATGAGATCTCAGGGAGAAATCCTTTGGTGTGAGGGTGGTGAGAGGTTGGCCAGAGAAGCTGTGGGTGCCCCA
>BJBW01012277.1:2525-15805 GCA_004320125.1 Scolopax mira | reverse complement strand
GGTTGGAGGAGATGATCTCCAGAGGTCCTTTCCAACCCTGACCATTTTGTAATTCTGTGACACTTTGGGCAGAAGGGGAAGCTCGTTGGAGCCCGTCGTACTGATGTGGATGGCAACCTGGTACAGCACCCACAGAGCCAAGTTTCAGAGTGGATGAACTGAGTGGTGGCAACCAGAGATGTGTGAAGGTGCCAAAATTCTGAGTAGTGGAGTCAGAGCAGATGGAGACGGGCTCAGAGCACGGATGCTCTTTGATAATCATGTGTGCTTAGTCCTACAGCTAGGAATAGGCCTGTAGAGATGAACAGGATTATTTTTAGCTCTAAATTAAGCATATACGTAAATGCTTCATGGTCTTGAAGTAAAACTTAGTCCTTGGTGCAAACCGAAAGGATATTAACGCCAGCAGCATGAAATTGGTGTAATTTCTGATGGGATTTGCAGGTAAATTAGGATAAGGGTGACAGGAGGAGGAAGCAAAGAGAGAGTGGCTGGAAAAGGGAGATGGAACACGCGGAACGGTAACGTAGAGAACGATGCAGGTTGGATAAAGAGACCTTCAGGTGCTGCTCAGTCTGTGCTCGGAGAAGCTGCACTTTTAGCCCCTCAACATTAGGGGAGAAAAACCTAAGCATTCTGACTTGTAGTTAACTGCTTTGAGTCAGTATCAACAGTTTTTCTTTAGAAATAGCAAATGCAGATATGGGAGTGTTTATGCTGTCGACTTCGCCAGGTGTTTATTTTGGTAAAAAGATGAAATGCCAAGAAGCTTTGTGTTTATATTAAACACATTCCAGCAGTAGGGTGTTTATTAAAGCCTGACAGAGTAGCAACCTGGTTTTGTTTTTTGTTCTTTTTTTCAAATACTGTTCAGTCCTTAGGGTAAGTGTGCAAAATAATGTATATTATTGTGTGATATTTATTCCCATTTGAAGGAGTTAAGGAGAAAAAAAGACAGCATTAGTTTGTCCATGAAGAGGAAACCATCTTGATTCCTGACAGATGCAAAACTAACGCTCTTGTGTTTAGCAGTTGGTGTTGATAAGGTGGAAAAATGCTGCTGTCTCATACGATGTGATGCCTTTGGGTTCATCATAAAGATGGTTGTTTTCTTGTGTGTTTGTGAAACAAAAAATAATTGAAAAGGAGTCGTAGTATAATTAATTGAATGCAGTATAGGCATGCAAACGCTGGATTTTTCCCCACACCTCCCACATGGGTCTTTATAGTCTGGAGAAGAGCAGACTGAGGGGGGATCTGATCAANNAGGCTGAGGGGGGATCTGATCAACACCTCTAAATACTTCAAGGATGGGTGTCAGGAGGATGGGGCCAGGCTTTTTTCAGTGGTGCCCAGGGACAGGACAAGAGGGAACGGGCACAAACTGGAACATGGGAAGTTCCACCTGAACATGAGGAGGAACTTGTTTGGTGTGAGGGTGTCAGAGCCCTGGCAGAGGCTGCCNNNTTGGAGGAGATGATCTCCAGAGGTCCCTTCCAACCTCACAGCATTCTGTGATTCTATGGTGCAAACATACACAGAGGTTTAGAAAAGAAGTTTTTAAAAAAATAGTTCTACATGTCTAGAATGCTACTTCTGATGATTTCTTCAAATAGCATCTTTAAAACCTGCACTAATGGATTCTCTTGCTAAGTTTGGCATCCTTGGAAGTGGTAAAGTTGCCACAGAGTTCATTTATCAAAAGCTCTATAAAAGTAAATGTACCCAAACACGTGGTTTCTGCACTTCTCTTGTTTTTTTACTGCCAGCTCCTCAAGCATGTGAAAATTGGTTGCGTTTAAAACCTTTGTTTAGTTCAAAATTAATTTCCATCATGAAATTTTTTTAAGTTTTTAAATCTTAAAATTTCCCTTAATTTTCACAAGGTGAAGCACTGTTTGAAACTGAGTTCGAAACTATTTTTACAAGGACAAGTAAAGGACAAAGTTTAATGAAAACTTATGAGAAAATCTCTGCTATTTTTGATCATCTTTGTAAATGAACAAAGACAAGAAATATTGTTGCCACAGTAAACAGATGCCATTTATTAAATACTTGTTCAAATGTGATGAAAAATGGTTTTCTGTAAGGAGTTCCTGGGACTGCTCGTGTTGTTTTTAATAGCTCTTTTCATGGGAAACTCTGGGAAGGCTGAGGGTGAGCTGGTGTCGTGGTATTTAACCATAGGCAATTATAGGCCTGTCAGCTTCTCATCAGTCTCGGGCAAAAATGATGTAACAGCTGAGACCAGGTTCAATTAATGAAGAGTTAAAACTTTGTAGGATAACAAATGCCAAGCTGTGTGTTTTCATAGACTGTATTTAGCAAAACTACATTGGTAGATAAATGGAGTTACTGGATTTTTTTATTTAAACTACTACTATGTAACAACAGTAGGGGTAGTAGGTGCTGGGTATAAGAGGGTTAGAACAGGGCTGTGCGTAACTCGGTTCCATTTGATATTTTAAGAAAGGAAAATGATCCAATATCAAGTTGGCAAACATTAAGTTATCCTGGCTGGCTGACAGGTCTTCAAATGCAATCACGAATTGTCAATCGTCCTCTGTTTCTCAGTGAGAAGCTGTAAGAGGATGGTTGCTCCTCTCTGCTATCCCACAGGTTTATCTGCCATCAGTCAGTCTCCTGCTGCCGGCTTTTTCGGGTGACAATGATTTCTGGGGTGTTATTTAATGGAAAAGGCTGGCTGGTAACAGCCCAAGATCACTTGGCAAACCATACCCAAGGAAACAACTCCGTGTTAGTAGCTAAACTGAAAATCATCCACCTATGAAAAAGGAAGATCACCTGTTTGTTTTTTGTTTTTTATTAAACATGGAAGTGTCTCAACAAGCACTGACTTCAACTGTTGTGAAGGTCAGAAGTTCTTTCGGTGATAATACCATTGAAATAGGCCAGTGCCGTCCACGTGCTAGAAAGAATGTGCATTTTTGATTTACTTACTCCTTAGACGGTGTAGCAACAGCTGTAAAGCAACTTTTAAATCAGGACTGACCTTTTTTTCCAAGCAATTTGGAATAATTGCTGGAAAAAACCTGTTGAGGTTTGTTGGACCTGAAATAGTAAGATCCAATGGAGGGGGAATGTGCTCGGTAGGTCGTGGTGGATGATCAGTGTGTCTCTTCTGATGTTAAGGTATTAAGTTTTAATAGGGTTGTAGCACCTACATAACTATTTCTTTTCCTTTCAGAATCTCTTCTGTCCCTGAATCAAAGGAACCATCCAGATACCATCATTTCATGGAACTGAAATATTGGTGAATTAGTCCAGGTTCCCTAACGGACGAGTAAAATGGAGCCGATAACATTCAAAGTCAAAAAATACCAACCGCCGAGTGATTTCTCAGCAAGTTTCAGTCTCCAGCTGGTTGGTTCTCTGCCCGTGCATTCCCTGACCACCATGTCAATGCTGCCTTGGATCGTGGCAGAGATCCGGGCCCTAAGTACAAAATCTCCCAAAGAAGAACCCAGCGTCAGCCAAATCCGACTGGACATTTCGCCGGCCGGTTTGCGATGCGAACCAGACACGGGGAAAATCCAGCAGTGGGATCCTTTGATTTGTTCCAGCGTGTTTGAATACAAGCCACAGCACGTCCACAAACTCATTCACAACAGCCACGATCCAAGCTACTTCGCTTGTCTGATAAAGGATGGAGCAGCAAATCAGCGAAGCATCTGCTACGTGTTTAAAGCTGACGATCAGACAAAAGTAAGTAAAAAGGAAAAAAACACCAAACAAACAACCACAAAGCAAGCAGCCCACAGAATCATCCAGCGGAATTTATTCTTCTGTTATCGTGTGTTTTATGGGGTGTGATGTAAATATGGAAGAGGTGATGCTTTTCCTTTTAAAATGGAGCTGTTTTCCTGCCGTTTGAAACTTCTCACTGCAGCGTAAGCTCTTAAATTTGTATTTACAATTAGAGACTGGATCTCGCTACACTTGATGTTAATGGTTGAGTTGAATTTGAACCATGAAGTGAAAGGTGTGTAAATCTCCTATGGGATCAGAGCCTGAATTTCATCGGCTTAAAAAACACTTTAGTTTGGGATATGGGGTGAAATCTTGGCCCTCGAGTCAGTGAGAGTTTTTCTGTTGATGTCACCAGGGCTAGGATTTCACCCTTGAGTCACTGTGAACTTTATCTAATCCTATAGTCAGACCTCTCAAATTTCTATTTTCCTGAGTAATCCCTGGAGCCTGACACGTGATTTGGGAGGAAGGGAGGGAGGTGGTGGCAGCAGTGGTGGGACTTCGTGACACGTGGGCCTGCTGCTGCCTGGCGTGGGGCAGGAACTGTGGGCAGCTCACCTCGTGGCTGCATTTCCCAACAGCAAGTTGTGCCCTTGCTGAAAAGGTGGAAGCATTAAAAACAGTTAATAATCTCTTCTATTTTTTGAGAGTAATGTGAGATGGTAACTCTCATGAATGGGTAAAGTAAGCAGTTTTTTGGAATAAACCAAAATAAAATAATTGTGATCTGCTGGGGATAAAACAATGACCTATCTTTCACCTCTTGAGCATTGTGCTACGTGCTGCCTGCTTGACTCCTGGGAGATGTCCCACAGAACCACCTTGGAGTTACTCTGTGATTTTTGGGATTTATGCCAACCTGCCCAATAGCAAGACATTGTACAAAATCTGCGATCTCAAGCTTAGAGCTCAAAACATATGGAAACAGCTTTAGTTAAATCCCTCCCCACCCCCCATAAAAAGCCAGTTCTGGTAAATTAGAAGTCAAAGACATTGTAAATCACAAGCATTCAAGTGAGAAATCCTGTCAGGTTAAAATGTAGAAATTTATATACGTCAAGGAGCAGATGTTTCAGGACTTGGCATTGACTAGAAGCTGGTAAATACAGTTCATGCACCTACTGGTGTGGTTTGTGATTTCCCAGGATTGTGGTTCGGATGCAACACTGATCACCTCCAGTACCTTTCCTTTAGCAACAGAAAGATTGAAGTAATTTTTCCTCCTGGTTGGTCAAATCCTATGACTTGTTTGAAGTGAAAGAGAACAAAATAAGTCTCGGGTTAAATTTGCGGCTGCATCTACTTGGTTTTGAGGACAATGCCCAGAATTTCTGAATTCTTATTTTAGCTCCTTAGTCCCAGATTGACACAACTATCTGCCCTTTTAAAAACTATCCTCCACTTCAAAAAGAAATGGAATTCTTGTCTCTTCACTTGTTTTTGTTTGCAAGGGTTGTTTCTCTTGACTTTTTTGCAAGCTGTGATCCCAATTAGGAGGCAGACATCTAATCAGCATTTGTGGGCCTTTGTTTTAATAAAAGGATACTGGAAATGCCAAGTGTTCTTATCTTCTAAAGCAATGCCCTGCCTGTTTTACTGGAATTCAGTGTGATTGCTGATTAATCTAACTTTTCAGTAAGTCCTTCATGCTTTATAAGGTGATGTTACTCTGCCCTGGGTGTTGTCATACAATGCCTTGTGGCTAATTGGTGTTTGTGTATTTAGCAAAGGAGCAAACTGTTACTGTTTAGCAGATACCCAGCTGGAAAACATAGGGGTGTTCTGTATCCTTTTGGTACAGGCTGAGGGAGCTGTTTGTTAGAAGGGAGTGAGCTGGGATGAGGATTTTATCACTGTGCTGCTGCAGCTGGTGTTCCACTACAGAAGAAATGAATTGTAGAATCCTAGAGTCATTTAGGTTGGAAAAGCCCTTTGAGATCACTGAGTACAACCATTAACCCAGCACTGCCAAGTTTACCATCCCTAACCCATGTCCCTCAGCACCACGTCTGCCCAGCTTTTAAATCCCTCCAGGGATGGGGACTCCACCACTGCCCTGGGCAGCCTGGTCCAGGTTTGACAACTCTTTTGGTGAGGAATTTTTTCCTAATCTCCAATCTGAACCTCCCCGGCACAACTTGAGGCCATTTCCCCTTGTCCCATCACCATCTCTTCCTTGGGAGAAGAGAGTGACCCCCCCCAGCTACAGACTCCTTTCAGGGAGTTGGAGATACTGAGAAGGTCTCCCCTCAGCCTCCTTTTCTCCAGGCTGAATCCCCCCAGCTCCCTCAGCCTCTCCTCACAAGACTTGTGCTCCAGACCCCTCACCAGCTCCATTTGTCTTCTTTAGACCCGCTCCAGCCCCTCAGTGTCTTTCCCTGTAGTGAAGGGCCCAAAACTGGACACAGCCCTTGAGGTGGGGTCTCACCAGCACCCAGTACAGGGGGATGATCACCTCCCAAGTCCTACTCACCACACTGCTCCTGACACAGGCCAGGATGCTGGTAGCCTTCTTGGCCACCTGGGCACACTGCTGGCTCATGTTCAGCCGACAGTTGACCAGCACTCCCAGGTCCTTTTCTGCCAGTTTTCCAGTCATTATCCTGGTTTGGGAAGGAATAGAGCTAACTTTCTCTTCAGTGGTTTTGCTGAGGCTCTTCTGCTTTTCTGAAGTTAACAGCATGTTCTGTGGAAAACTTTTTGTTCCCAGAGTGATGGGACCTACGTTTATAGTAAACACCAGGAAGTGGTGTGGAGAGAGGCTCTTGCTTATATTTGTTGGTGGCAATCAGGACCAGCTGGCTTCCTTGTTTGCCCCATGGAGAGGTCACACCTGTGGGGTGGAGAGCACAGGACAGGTGACCCAAAACTGACCAATGGGGTGTTCCATCCCATCTGCCATGCTCAGTATAAGAGCTGAGGGATCAAGGGGCATAGCTCTTTGTCTTTGGTTCTACTCACTATGAGTCTTTGGGTCAGTTTTATAGCCCAGAATGGATGCTCTTCTCCAGCTAGTTTTCCACCCAGCAAAGCTATGGACAGCCAATTTTTCCAGGAGGCTACTGCAGGAAATGATGTCAAAGGTTCTACTGTCTAGGTAGATGACATCCACAGCCTTTCCTTCATCCATCAGGTAGGTCACCTTGTCATAAAAGATCAGGTTAGTCAAATTGGACCTTTGCAGCTTGTGTGACCCAGCAGACTCCTCTGCTGGCACTCTGCTCCTGAGGCCTTGTTCTTCTATTTGCTTTAGCTCTGTAAAAGAAGCACAGGAGTCCAGATAGGTTTAGCTACAGAGTTTATGTGTTTATAATGCTTCTTCACATACTTCTTGGATGTCCAAGATTAGGAGTTCTCAGATTAGGTCAGGTCTGACCTTCTGATTTGAAGTGAAATGTACTTTGTGGCTTTGCAAGTAAGTTCTGAGTATGTCCCCACCTTAAGGTAAGTAGAAAAAAATAAGGCAGAAGGGTATTTGTGGGAGAAGTAGACTAGGAAGATTAATATGTTAAGAAGAAAGCAGCTGAGTAGAAGACTAAATTGGAGGAGGAGGAAGAAATTAATTTCGTGCTGAGGGAATAGCTTTGGAGGGGGCAGAAAGTGCAGAGAACCAGGAATGTTTAGGCCATTAGCACTAATATTAGCTATAGATGCAGTCCATTAACTGTTGTTGTACTCCTTCATATATACAAATTAAAAGAGACCATATAGTTGATTAGTGAGGGATTATTTTACTGTTTAATATGAAAGCATTTTGTTAATGGAAGTTGATTGTTTTGCTGGGTAAAGTTCAGCTCAAATCTAGAATTGCTGGGGGTTTGGCAGTGCAGGCAGTTTTTCCTGGATATGAATTCAGGGCTGTTGGGTTCATTGTTGCTCCATGACCAACATACCCACTTTAGAGAAAAAAATCAGTAAATGGGTAATTAATACTAAATAATGTCAGGATTCTTTGCAAGGAATTCTTTGTTCCCCTTCCCTTTAGAAGGGAAAACAAAAGCAGTTCCCTGTTGTGGTCTTTGTCTTTGCTCTGTGGGATCTTGTATAATTATTTCCATGGCATCATCGTGGAGTAGAGAGTTTACTTTCCCTGCTGGAATAGCAGTCAGTAGGGAAGTAGAGAAGCAGCTTTCCCAGCAAACTCTCCTTGGCACATTATTTAAAAACAAGCATGTGCATCTAGAGATGATTCCCCTCCCCTCAGTACTACAAGGATGGGTTTATGCCGCCTGGGGAGAGCTGCTCTGAAGGATTAAGATTTCCCTTCCTAAGCAGATCCATCAGATACGGGCTGTTGGGAAGTGTGAGGTCCAGCAGAGCCCCTCTCCTCGTGGCTTCCTCTGTCATTTGGGTTAGTGAGTTGTCACCAATGCTTTCCAAGAACTTGCTGAAGTGATTAATAAATCCCTGGTGCGTTGCTCTTCCAGCACATCCTGGGCTGGTTGAAGTCGCCCATCAGGGCCAGGGTCTTCTGGTTGTCTGTAAGGGCCTCACCCACCCCTTCCTCCTGGTCCCAGGGTAAAGTAAATTCCTGTACACAGAGTAAAAATCAACAGACAGCACTGTTACCTTCTTTTAGTGAAGCTCAGAAAGTTTGAAAGTTTCTCCTTTTTCTTTCTGTGATACAAGCTGGAGGTTTGGAGGATTTGAGGCAGAGCTTGATCCTGGTCTTGGGTAAATGTTTCTGTGATGTTATCAATGATCGATGCAGAACTGCAGGATGAGGAAATGTAAAAAATTCAGTTTAGATTTTGAAAGGGTTTAGTTTATTTGGTTTGGGTGGTTTTTTTTTCTTTCCCAAGATCTGGACACAAGTTGTCATAACAGCGTGTAATAAATGCTTGTGTTTACCGGAGCTGTTAATGCTCTAAGGGCAAAACTCTGGATGGAGCTGTGCTTTCCTATTTTATGGAGAAATATTGCTTGTGGTTTAAGCAGGCTCAAGACAGGAGTCTGCTTGCTTCTTCAGAATCTGTAGTTCTCACAAATCAGAGGCAACTTTTTAAACTTTGTAAAATGTAGCACTTGGCCTCTGGCTGAGCTGTTGTAACCCAGCAGCGATCTCTCCTGTTGGTCCACCCATTGCTTTAACAGTTACTGTGTTCTTGAGCAACCTTCACCTACTTTTAGGAGTTACAATAGCTTTATGGGCTTAAGTAGATCCTGCCGTATTACCTGGAAGGCGGGGTGTTCTCTCTTCCATGCTGTTTGGGATCTGATTATGTGCTGGAGAAGCTGGTTTCAGATCATCAACGCTTGGCTCCGGGAGGCTGCGCGGAGCTGATGCTGTGAGTCAACTCCACATTGTTCATCTATAAAAGGAACAGCAGAGGCCCAGTGAGCTCCGGAGCAGTTGTTGTGAGGCTTAGCTCTGCCACTGAGGCTTCTTACACAACTTGTTTTGACGTTGGACGCGAAGATACGGCCTCATTCAGTGTCTCATTTTTAATAATGCCATTTCCCTTTCTTAACAGAATTCAGGTGAGGTAATTTTTAAAGATAGAGGTGATCTTTTCCCACTGTATTTTTACTGCTTGAGGAGTCTGAGGAGATCAAAATGTGGTGCTTCTTTTGGAAAAGGCATAAAACACATTAACAAAATGAGGTGACTGGACTTACTTCAGTACAACTGAGAGCTTGAGGTTTTTAATGTTAAAAAAAGGCAACTTTTGCCAGGGATCTGTTCAAAGGCTTCACCTGTGTGAACCCTTCTTTTGGGGAGGTTTAGTAACTGATGCCCTCGTCCCCGTTATCCCAAGCCTTTATGCTCACTTTATGCTAGAGTGACTTTGTGAGATCCTGGCTCAGACAGGTGCTCATTTTACCCTCATTTTATAAGAAATATTGTGTGATTTCCTTCCACCTCATGCGTGATTGCCACACGGAGGAAGTAATTTGTGCCAATACAAGTGCTGTTTGTTGACTTAAAGCCAGAGATAATGTCTCACCAAGGAAGATGAAATTAATTACATGATTTGTAAATAGAGCAGCAGCCACCTAAAAAATTATATTTTCTTGTGATTTCTTCAATCTCTGAAATCATACAGAAATTTCTGCTATAGAATGACTAATAAGAACTCCTACTGTGATTTCAACAGTATAGTGTTCTGTATCAGATGACATTTTTAGGATATTTTTCAACTTAAATAATATTGAAAGTAACTGTGTGTTACTTGTGCTGTTGTGGGCTCTTTGTTTTAGAGCCAGAGTTTCAGCCAAAGTTTTTTATTGTTCCTTTACTTTTTCTGTTGGGGATTGTAGCAGAAATACAGAACAGTGGAACTGAGGCGAAAACATAATTAGTGGATTTGTGATGGCTTCTCATCTGGTGCTGACCTTTCCTTTTCTCTTATAAGTCCTGATGTAGATGTGGCCTCTGAAGTCCAGTGCAGGAGCCATAACATCCTCCAGAGTTACAGTAGAGTTTCCTTCAGAAAATTCCTCCTCACGTAGAGAAGAGCTTCATTAACATCACTCCAAAAAGAAGCTCACTCTTAACCTTGCCCAAATCCAGCTTTTGGTAGCCTTGCACTCCTGGAGTTGCAATACATTTCCATGATTTACACCTAATTGTCTTAAAATGACTGGTGAATCTGCCTCTGAGGGGTTGAATGCATTGTGAAACACTGCCCTTGTGGCAATTTCTTCATTTTTGTGGCTTCACCCTCACTCTGGCACTAACTTTCTGGCACTCATTCCCCTGTGCTTCATTGATTGCATTTTCTCAGCTGGAATAATGTCTTTCTGCTTTGCTGAGCAATACTCTCACCAAGAAGTAAGTTAACTCTCTGTGACTGACTTCCTAAACTTTGCAGGAGTTTGGTGATGCTGTAGTCTTCAGTTTGACTGGACAGCTTGAAGATAACTTAGTGTGGATTTAACATGTTAAATCCCTCAGTTTCACAAACAGTAACAATAACAAAAATAGGTGACAGCAAAGTTATTCAGCTCACTTTGCTGTAGCATAGTAAAATAATTTCATTAATTAATGATCTTAAGGAATATAAAGTATGCACAGTTGTGATGTTTTTAAATGATTTGTGTATGTGGTGCAGTGATGGTTGTATGCAATTGAAAGCCATAGAGTATATTTTAGAGGGGAAAAAAGCCTGCTTTGAAAACTAACAGTTTAATAAAAATATCAGTCATCTAATACAGTGTTAGTTTTCATGGAACACAGTACAATTGCATATTGATGACAGTATAATTTAATTAGTGAAAAAAACCATTCAAAGTATGTACAATCTGTTTTTAAACATAGAATCATAGAATTATCCAGGTTGGAAGGGACCTTTAAGATCATCTAGTCCAACCATCAACCTCACTGTGATAAAACCCATCCCGAAGCCATGTCACTAAGCACTATGTCAATCTGGCTTTTAAACCCCTCCAGGGATGGTGCCTCAACCACTGCCCTGGGCAGCCCATTCCAAGGCTTCATAACCTTTTTTTTTTTTTTTAATATATACGAATAAACAGAGGTTTATCTGTCACTTGAGTTCGTACAATCTCTCCAGCCAGTCTCAAGAGTGGTTCTGGCACAGATGAGATTGTAGGATTGTGCTCTTTCTTCAAGACTAGTAAAGACAAAGCCTTTCTATTTTATCTGCTTCACAAGTTTCTCTGAAAAACTTGGGCTTTAGCTCACTTGGAGCTGCTTAAACGTGGGCATTCATGTTCAGGCAATTATATTTTTATTTTTTTCACATTTCCCTAATGGACAAATTCAAGCCATCTACATTAAAATACGAAGATGCCAATTCATAAATTCTGATGAGTAAATCACCTTCCCAGAAGAGCTCCTTATTTTTCCACGCAGTTGGCTTTTCAGTTTGAGTTTTGCCTGCATCGGGCTGACGTTTCCACTCTGCCCTCAAGGTCACCCGCTGCGGGCTCTTTGGCTGTAGTGGAGCAGAAAAGCAAAGCACATATATACCCTGTATTTACTTTAGCTGCACAATCTCCCATCCTCTTAGATGTCAAAGTGAATAATGTTAACAAATCACTGTCGTAAAACCAGTGCTTTCCCTTGCCCGGTGTAGACACAGTTGTTCTGCATTTTTGTTTTTTTACCCTCTCTGTGGACATCAAGTTATGGGAAGGGCTGTGGGAAATATTTTCCTAAAGAATGATTTGTGTGACTGGACAAATAGAGGCTTAAACGGATATGGGTGTCTGCCCTAAAGGTTGATCGTGGAGGATCTGATAGAAGGATTGAGTGGATAATACCAGTTTATACTTGGGTTGTCCTTTGTATGAAACCAGTGGTTGATGGGGGACTTCTCTTTCCCACCCTCCCCCCCAGTTTTTCCCAGGGTGCCAGTAATTAAGATCTATCGCTGGTTATAGACCCAGCTTCCCTGCTGGTCATTCCTTGTGCATCGGGTTAAGTTTGGTCTTGCAACATAACTGATTGAATGCTTTTTGCTTGCAAACTTCTTGTTTCAGCCTTAAAAAAAACCCCACAAAACTAGTTTTGTGGGTGCAGAATGTGCTTTACGTTCAGAGTAGTTCCATTGAAGGCAACAGAAACAGTTGCAATAACAACATTGAAGGTGGCTGTAGGTACTCACTTGGCATCTGAAATACCCACTATATTATTCTGCTTGGTTTTACCATCAGGTTTTATCCAATGATAGTTGTATCGTTCACAGAGGAAAAAATAGTTTCCAATTTCTGCAGTTAAATCGTCTAGAAAGGTGCTTTTTTTCCTAATGAAACAGAAGCACCTTTAGAACCAGATAAAAAGAACAATTATACCTCTAATGCACTAACATATTCGTAATGATTAACATAGTTAATTCAACACCACTAGTAAGAAAATCGTGGTTTTTTTGAGTAAAAATGCAAATGGAAGTATGGCATATGGCTAGAAAGCAATAATGTGGTAAAGTCTTAAGAAGAGCAAAGCTCCGTTCAGCACTTTCATTCTCTGCTGACTATTAAATCCCCGTTTTAATGTGCACTTGTAAGTACATATAGCTTGGGCCCTGTGGAGATCTCTGACTGAGACTGACTTCTGAGGAATTTCAAGAAGTTAAGACATTGGGGACTGTTTTAATTTGACCTGCAGCCCGGCAGTGAGGAGAGACTCCTGAATTTGCAGCTTCACCAGGGTCTATGAGGAGGTGTTGAAGTGCCACTTAGTGGCTGTCCAGAGCAAATGTAAGACCCTGCAAAAACTGGTGGGACAGTTTCCACCTCTCCTGCTCCTTTCCACCAACGGGGAAATTCCTCACCTCATCTTAGAGATGCTGAAGGCTTCCTCTAAGACTGGTTGATATCAACTAAAAGACCCCAGTGGGCTTTTGATAAGAATTTCAGCACTGGCGTTCCCATTTATCTTTTTTCCTTTTTTTCCAAATTTTGCTTGAAAATCTGTTCAGAGTCTCCTCGTGGGCTTTCTTTTGGCAATAAATGCTTGTAAATGGGCAACTGCAAATTTGGCAACTGCTGGAGAGGGGACAGCAGAGGCTACAAAGATGCTGAGGGGCCTGGAGCATCTCTCT
>BJBW01012271.1:76763-111028 GCA_004320125.1 Scolopax mira | reverse complement strand
AAAGGAACAGGGATTAATTGTTCTCTGCTTCCATGGCAGGAGGAGTATGCCACAAAAAGTGGCCAGCTTTGTTTGTATAAACAAAGATTTTGGTTAAGTATCAGTAGTAGATTTATTCTGAAAATAGGAAGAGAGGAGCAGTGAAGCCTTGAAGGCTGTGAAGTCCCTGTTTATGGAGTCCTTTAAGAACAAATCATTGTCAGTCAATGATGATCTAAGCATATTTACTTTGCTGTAAGGAAGGGACCTCTGAGGTCCTTCCAGCCCAATATTTATGTGATTCCTCTTAAGTCTACAATTCTAACAGCAGGGCTGCAAGTTATAATCTCATTATATAAATAAAGATAAATGGAAATTCCCATTGCTCCCCAATGACAGCCCTGAAAAGGGAAACAGGAGGTTTGGGAAAATAAGTGCCAAAAGAACTTCTGAAGATTTATGGGTGTAATTTGACCCTGTAGTTTCAGGAGCATCCATGAAGTGGGGCCTGGATTCAGTGGACTAAAGAGGGAAAAGCCCCCTACTCCTTGTCCTTAGTTTTGTGAAGGGATAAACTGGAGGAGATGGGCTTGTCCTGTGTTGAAACAGGCAGCTTCAGGGCTGGCTATGAAAGCCAGCCTGCATCTTGGTGACTACACTCACAAATGTACAAATTACAAAACTCACAATAACAAAATGTTATTGATGAAAATACTCTGACATAGCTAAAGTGATTCACTATTTCAGAGCTGGAATAGGAAAAGAATTTGTGAAATTAAGATGACCGAGTTCCTTGTCCAAAGTCAAGGGAGACTTGGTAAAATAGATGGATTTTAAATTATGTTATCAGTAACTATGGTGTAAGCACTACATTTAAGGTTGTTGAGTATTTTTAAATAGCATCTATTGGGCTTGAGTTGAAGCATTAGCTTTGCTCAAGTGTAAGCTTTCTTCCTTAATAAAACTATATATGAATTGCCACTGTATACATGAAAACCTGTATGTTTTCTTTGAGATATCTTCATTAAGTTTCTTTCTTCATCCCAAGTCACTTGCTGATGGTTCATATTTCTCTAGTCCCAGTATGTTTGGTTTTGCTGTTGGTTTTTTTAAGGGTTTTCTGTGCTAAATATAGAGATTCTAAACAGTGATAGACCATGACCAATGGTCCCACCTTAGTCTCTCAAGCATATGCTTAAGATTTGAAACACTGTGGGCTTAACTACGGAAGATCATAAGAACTGTGGCTCCGATCCAATATATTGTATTTGTCCTGGGCATAGTCTGATGCAGCTGGACTACTTGCATGCTCCAAACTCAGCACGAGGAAGGAGAGCAGTTAAAACAGGATCTGTTGGGATAAAGACAAGCGGTGCAGTTCTGGTCATAGCAATGACCTGCCTTGTCTTTGGTACAGTTCCTCTGATGTACGCAAGAATAAGTGAAACTGGATCTGGATCCATAAGATCCTTTCTCATTTTAGACTCTAGCCTTCAGCATGATCTCTATCACTTAGAGTAACATCAGGTAATTGAGATAATCGATACTTATCATTGATTTATGACAGAAAGAAGTTGCTTAGGTTCTGTAAAATTTCTTTGCCCTCACAGCTTCTCCACATGAACATCCTTGCTGAGTGAGGGAGTCATTCTGGAAATCTTCTCAAGCTAGGAGACTTAAAACTGTAGCAATGCTAAGGCTGCTAGTCTGCTAAGGATCACAATTTTAATTCTAGACTCTCTGCATCCTCCATTGTTATGTGATTAGACAGATTATATTTTTCTAGAAATCCACTGAGATACAGAAAGTTGATGTGACTTCTTAGCTGTAAAGGCATCAAGAGGAAAGTACTTCATAAGTGCTTTCAGCAGATGTTCTTACCACACATATAGCTATTATAAGGACAGGCTATGTTGGTATTCATCTTTAGATAACACTTACTGTTGCTCCTTGCTGCCTGGTCTCTCTTTTTTTCCCATCCCCTCTTTCCCTAGCTAAATCAGGTTTGAAAGCAGTATGTTGGGGCTCAGCAGTGCATAAAAGCAGCTGTACTGCATCCTCATTCAAGCTGGGTACATCCTGCAGTGATTTGCGAAGAAGCCTTGACTCAGTTCAGCCCTGCCACAACTGGTCTCTTCAGCACTCTTCGTTCTCCTTTTTTATGGCCAACTTGTCTCTTCAGGTCTTGTCTCTTCAGGTTGACAGTTTTTCTGCTGTCTCCAGCTCTCTTCCTGTACAGTCCTTGGAACAGCCTCTTATCCTGAGAAAAGGGAAAGATTTTTTTTTTGAGATTTCCTAGCATGTGTTCATGAGCACAAGCAGCAGATATGTCCTTGGGAGCTATCAACTCAGAGTCAGTGTTTCAAAACATGTACTGGGACACATTGTTCACTCATCCATAGAAATCCAGAAATCATCCATAGGTATCTCTGAGACACCTACGGCTCGTCTATCAGTTCAATGTCATTTGACATTTTCTCTCACCCTTTCACCAGAAGAAAAAAAACGCACCTGAGTGCACACAAAAGGGTCAATGTTTTTGAAAGGTCACTAATTCCAGATGAAATGCAAACCGGAGGCTTAAAAAAAAAAATCTCCATTGAGCAATAAAGCACTTAGAGTTTGACTTTGTTACGCAAGAGAGAAACTTTCCAGCTGGCTGGCAGTGGTTCTGAAGGGTGTCTGTGTGGTTATTGATTAATTAGATCTATTGTTACTCACTTCTTTCATTAATCCAAGTGTTTTCTCTTCACTTGTGTCCCTGCATAACCTTGTTTTAAAGACTTGGAATCTGTCAGGGACAACTGCTTTGAATATCAGGTTGCTTATTTGAAATGCTAACTGTTCTTGTCTCAGAAATTTCTAGGTGTGGCATTGTAGACCTCAGAAAAATGAGAAAGCTGCTTAAAATTGAAGGTGTCTCCAGTCTTATGTTCAGACCTGTAACTCTCTGTCCATGCGTAACAGAGAGGAGAGCACAAAAGACTGGACCAGAGAGGTGGCTCCACTGCTTTCTGTAGGACTGCTCTCAGTTCCAGTGCCAAAACGCAAACCTTACTGGGGATTCCCTGCTGAGGTGAGAGGCAGATACCTCTAGTGGGTTGACACTTGCTGTCTGGGATTATAAATCTCTGATGGCATTGTATGGAGAATGGGATAGCAGTATCAGTGGCCAGCAGTAGAATTTTGCTTCTCTGTGTGTCCACCTCAGCTGTAATGAAAATTTCCCATTAGCTTTACACCCACGCAATCCTCTGCTCGTGGTCCCAATAGCTAATGAGCCTGAACAGCCCTGCTGCCCCAGCAGTAGGTGGCTGTATCTAAAAACCCAGAGAAGAGCCCAGCTTTTGCTGAGCCACCCAGTCCCTGGCGTCTCTGTTTGCTGTACTGAGGGTACTTTGTTTGCTGGTCCCTGGCCCAGCGCCACTGACACATGTCACACAGGAAGCTGAACCCCTGCCAGTTGGGAACCACTTCTGGTCACTATCTCCAGTCATCAGTGCTCGATTGGAGCCTGTTAACCAGCCTCCTGGTTGACCTGCCAGCCTTGCAGGTCCCAGGCATTTGCTTTCCCTTTTGAGCCCTTGAGATAACAGAGTCTGTCCTACCAGGATGAATGCATTTAGGAAATCCAAACTAAACACCGTTGGGTACCGGGAATCTTTAGCTTCAAGACTTCCATCCTGTTTGGAAATGTTTACCAGAAACTAGGATGGGCTGAGTTCAAGCCCAGGAGCAGGGCGAGTCTCCCTGATAAAGCTTCCCCAAAGCATCAATGCTCATTTTAAGATTCTTTATCGCAGCAGCCACGTCACTCCTGATTCCTTCCTGCTCTATACCAGCGTTATTTCCAGTGAAATACAGGAGTCATTTCAAGGGTAAAGCTGCAGCCATCAGTCAGGTCAAGAGAGCATCATCTCCACCTTTCTGAGGCAGGGAAAGGGAGGAGGCACTTTCAGTTCGTGACTGTTTGGCTGCTGCTGCTTTATAGTTTTGTTTGGTAGAACATAAAAGAGACCTGGAAATTTCAGAGGGCTATTTTAGGAAATCCTTTGCAAGTTCCTTTAGGAGATGGATGTTTTACCTTAACAATTCACCTAATTACAATTAGTCACTTGATCCTGAAAGCAGAAGGAAATTGTATCATGCATATTGCATACAGGATTTACTTAAGTATTCTGGGTTTTAGCTCTTTGGCACCTGCTGTTAGTCCTTTTGCCTGTAATTTCAGCTGGCAATACCGATACCTTTATTCCAGAGAAGTGGGCTTCCTCTTCTGAGAGTTTAAAACCAATAGTGTCTTCAGGCAAGCTCAGTTCCCGTAAAAATCAGACACAAACAAAATATGCATAGGTTGGTGTCTCAGTTTCAGCCTCAGGACACAGAAAACATTTGTGCCTGGGGATGTCCATTTTCCCCCAGCTGTATCAGTACCTTGCTGATTGCCCTGCTTATATCAGTACGGCTAAAAACCACTACAGTAAACCTTCATGCACCATAGTACCAGGAAGGCCCCCTGTTTTCCCTAAGGAATTTAAAACATGGGACTTTTGGACCATTTCGTAGCTGTGGCAGTGTGTTGGCCATCGTGAGAGCCCCCCTGGGGGAGCTGAGACCTCAGAGCAGGGCTGGCACAGCAGGTGGGGAGGAGCAGCTGGTGACATGTTCAGCCTGTGTGCTTGCTTAGCAGTATAAATGTGTTGAACACTGAGGAAAGTTGCAGTCAAACTGATGTACGCAAAATAATGTATTTCTGCATAATTGCAGAATTATGTGGGGATTCTGCCTTTAACTAAACAGCCATTACCTTTTCTTTGATTGAATTAAATAGTAAGAAGCCTCCAAGGCTTGCTATTACTCTCTCTTTCTTGCTTAAATCTCTTTTCCTGTTGCTTGTTTCATCAATCAGTGATTATGCCTGAGGATTTTGCAGTGTCTCTCTTTGGTCAGTTTAGAAATGTTTGTATTGTCTTGCTCTCTAAAGCCTTGGATGCAAGGCAAACACAGGATGATTTTCCTGGAGAAGTTCCTTTGCCACCTCAGAAGTGCAGCGGCCGACTGTTCTGCTGCTTCCCTGACCTGTGTGGAAGGGACTGATCCTGGAAATAAGTTGATCCTGATCTGAATGAGCCTGTCGGTACAAGCAGATGATGCTTTGCTGCTCATAAAGCAGGAACGAATTTGTAAGAACAGGTAAATGTTTGCCTGAATTATGGTGATGCTTCACCAGCTTTTGCAGTTGTGTTAAGAGCAGCTTAAGGTGCAATGCAAATTTAGGCAAAACCATTTAACTCTGTACTATACCAGAGAAAGATTTTGACCATTGCCATCTTCCACCTGAAAAGCCACCACGAGCAGTGGCATGGGTGGTGACATTTAGAAACTGCATCGCCCGGTAGCAGGACAGTAGCAGGAGTGACTTCCAGCCTTGCATCCCTTCAGATCATTTTCCGATATATTTTTCATCATCTTATCCTCACTGACCCTCTTTGTGTTTTCCTCATTGCGCTCTTCAAGTATTTCTTTGTCGGTGTTTCAGGTCACCTTAATGAAGCTGGATGAAAAACTACTTTTGAAAGAGCAAGAGTGATGGTCAGCTCAGCAGCACGACCCCTGTGTACTCAACTCCGCTAGCTGCCCTCCAAGGCAAGTGCCTGGCCCTGCCCGACCTGTGGCTCCAAGCAATCCTGTCTTTGTAGTGGCTTGAATTTGCTGCAAATAGGTCACCCTATCTAAGAAAGACCATAAGAAAAGAATCCTAAACATTTTAATTCGCAGGTGTTTCTGAACTGGCAATACTCTTGACAGTGCAGGGTAGAGCTTATAAATAGCTCTTCGAGTGCCTGTGACGTCACGAACCACACGAGCATCTGGCTTGTGATTTATTTCATCAGATCGTGGCTTGTTCATAGGCTTGTAACTTACAGCTTATTTACAGTCAGTACACCCACTATTATTCCTAAGACATCCCAGTGTTGAGCAGATACATAAATGCTGCCTGGGACTGAAACAGTAAACAACCAATTAAAAGTTTAACCTCTTCCTTTCCAATCTCTTCCTATATTATTAACTGAGGATAGTGTTGCTTAAATTAAGGTTGTGTGAGATGATAACACACATAGGTGTTCTTTCATTTGTCTGTGTATCACATTTGCACACAGAATACTTGCAGATGCTCAAAAATAACTTCTCATTTAAAATGTGTTTATTTGAAGACATGTTCTTTCATTTTCTTCAGTGCAAGTTGTTTTACAAGATTTCCTAGAATAAAATAATGAAAACACATTTCTAGAATTTAAAGAATTGACACTGCACACATATGCATATAAATTGGTTTATCTAAACAACAGTTTGCAAACCCAAAGTTGGACAATGTAATTAGAAATGGAAAAGCTTAGTATTCAGATTAATTAAGCTAAATAACATTCAGATTTTATGTCACATCTTTTTGGTGTGGGGTAGGGGATCTCATTCACTTTGGCTTTGTTTTGGAAGCTTTAATATTTAAATACAAGCCAACATAAACCTCAGGTATTAATGAATCCTGAATGTAACAGTGTTAAGATTAGAAAATTCTTTGTCCCGCTCGTGTTCCCTAGTATTTCTGACTTCCAGAGATCACCAGGCTTCCAAAATCCCAGTCACAGGGAAAGGCACCCAGCTAGAAATCTACTGAAAGAACTAAGACCTTTTGACCGACACAGGTCATTGAAAAATAGATAAAATCCCACTGAGAAAAATGTATGATTATATTCAGGTGTCTGAAAACTGGCGTGTCCTGGTATCTGAGAGTGGGCAGGGGAGTAATGAGAGTAACTGGGCAGGGGAGTAACTGTGTCATTGAGAAATGGCAAAATGGGAAATAATATATGTGGCTACTCTTAACTGACTATCAGTGCATCTTGCTGGCACGTTAGCATGCATTCTCTGTCAAGGGTTATTTTAGAGCATTCCTAAATGTATTCTTGTGATTTACTCCCTTTAAAAAAAAACAAAACACTTGGGTAAATCTAAGGGTACAGGAGAAGAAAAGTAATTAGTAGTACTAATGTCCTGCAAAATATCTCTCTATGCCTTGCGGTTTCATAGTCTGTGATCTTAAAAGCATAGCCTATGTCCTGAGATCAGAGGCTCCGTTTGTATTCTCATGGGACAAAGTACCCTAAACCAGCTAGTAGAACAAGATCAAACACTACATGTCAGGGACACAAAGGGGACACAAAGGAAACTTTTCTTTACCCTGGTCCTTTCTAAACGTTCAGTTGTATTTGTTAAACGATTTACAATGTTAGCGGCACTTACTGGAGTTGGGACAGATAAGATGGTCCAAGGTGCATGAGAAATCTAGTTTATTGCGGTCTTCTCTGTATAGAATTTGCATTTTATATCTAAACTTGTTTAGTAAACAGTGAGCTGGCTAGCTAAGGTGTACTGGTAGCCATGAAAGAGAAATCTACGGCACAGCATGTCAGAAATATTTCTTCTAGCTGGGTTTATATACATCTGTAGGTGGCTGGCCACAAAGATTTTTTTTTTTCTTTTACTGGACCTGCTTTTGAATATGAGTATTTTCAGATTTGCTCATGAAATAGGCAGAGGGCTCAGCGGAGGTCATGGTAGTGCCATGTGCCTACCGTCTCTGAAAAGAAGAGCCAAGGTGCCTTGAATGTCAAGAAAAATGCTTATCATTGTGCAAAGAAAAAGTATTTGTGTGCCCTGCTACTAATCTCAGGTGTTTAGTCATCAAGGAAGAGGCCTTCAAAATTTACAAATCAAAGGATTATTAAATAAATGGAAAAAACCGCTTTTTTATGCCCTCTGGATACGGATGCCATTGGTGTACGGAGAAGTTGTGTTTTCAGGCTTTTCTATGCAGCCGTGACAGCTTGAATGCCATTTCCCTTTGATCAAAGCACATAGGCAATCCTTGGATACCAGCAACTGCAGCTTTAAGGAAAATAGTGCAAAACTTTCTTGTATAAAAGTATACAGATTTTTTGTGTCATTCAGTTACTGGGACACTGCTGCTGGCAGAGTACTGCTGGAGGCTGACTGGGGGCTTTCAACCATTATCAGTGTGCATTTTCCTATGTTTACCATCTCCCTGGACACACGGTAACAGCCGCTGTCAGAGCCTTTGCTGGGGCCTTTCTTACATCTTATTTCGGATTTTGAAGAGTTAATAAACATAAGGATTCATTGTTCTTCCTTCCTAATTAGATCCCAGAGGAAAAACACCACAAGCCTCAACTACGTCCTTAATCTCCTGAACAATAGAAACCGTATTAAAAAAAAAAAATTAGCTGTTCTTCCTGGGAGGGGTAGATGCTAGTCAGTGACCCAGAGCTAGGTTTCTGGTGCAAGCCTTGCGTGGGCTGGCTGGGGTGGGGGGGGCAGCGAGGGTGGCCACCTGCAGCTGCCGTGGCACCTCCTTCTTAGCTGGGCTGGGTTCCTGCCAGACAGGTATATGTGGTGGCCCAAAAACTGGCAGGGCATTTCGCAGAAGTGTGGCGAGGCACCGGGGAGGGGGGCAGCCTGGGAAGGCGGGTGAGCAGCTTTTGCTCACCTCTGCAAGAAGCAGTTTCCTACCAGGTCAGGGGCATTTTGGCAGAGGGACATGGTGGATAGATGTCCCGCGCTTGCCCAGCTCGGCTTCTGGATAAGTGCCTTCCCTCTCCAGGTCTGTCAGCTCCCCAGCACTAAAAATACTTCTCGGAAACATGCCCTTCTCTGCATGGAGCTGTGCAGAGCCTTAGCTGGACTGGCAGAAAGCAGTCTCCTGGCGTCTTCTGTGTACTTCAGGAAGGGCACAATCAGCTACCCAGGACCATTATCAAAAGAATTGGGACAGAGAACTGCACATGTTAGCCCAGCCTCTCCTCAATTCCTCCTCCCTCTGACTCAACAAGTGGTGTAAGCTGCAAACAGCATCCTTATCCAACAAGCGTGTGTTTTATTTCCATAACAAATTGAGGTATTAGAAATTTTAAGCCCCAGATGTTTCTCAGAGTTATGTAAACCAAGAGGCACCCAGATGCCCACAGAAGCACAGAGAGAAAACCCCTTCAAGAACACGTGCCTGGCCCATGGCTGCACCGTGCTGCCATCAGTGTTATTCAAAATGTGAGGTCCAACATGCTGTGACAGCAAAAGCCCAAGAAGAATAAGGTGAAGCTGTAAAATGACACACTGTTCCTGTTTTTTATTTTTCCCCCAGGTGGGCCTTGGCAAAACTAGAATATACTATGGTTGTGGCTCCCAAATCAAAATCAAGTTCTTCTATGCATGAACTCAGGCAGAGAGCTAACCAACAGAATGAGGCCTAAATAGCAGAGTATCAAAAGCAAAATAGACAGTTAAATATTACATTCACTGTTTCCCAGTGTACTGGGCTTCATTTTCCTCTCCTTGTTTCATTCCCCTTTTGAGACAGAGAATTGTTGTTTGGAAACAAGGAGAAATTTCCTCTTGGTTTGTCACATTAGGCGTACAGGGAAAGTTTGAAAAGGTTTAGGTTTTTGAAAATAATTTTCTATCTTTAGTACTGTCACAAACAGTGATTCAGTTTCTTGGAAGTCTTTCTTGGTGAACTTGAGATGCTGACCAGGAGGTCTCTGAATTCTTAGAGAAAGTAGCTGGGAATTTATATCCTTCCAGCAGTTTATTTTCTCCTTTCACTTGAAGAGATATTGATGAACACACACTGATAAAAACAGCTGTTCCTGCCTCGTACCGGGGTTCATCTCCACCGTAGTAACTCTGCTGAAAAGAGGAAAGAGATCTCCTGGTGTGGATCCAGTCCTGTGTGAGCTGTTGCTCTGCTTTCTTCTGCGATGCTCTGTCCCTCGCCCAGAATGGCCAACCTGCCTCCACCTGTCTCCTATCTGCCCTGGGATGTCCTGCGTTACAGAGATCAATGACCTGACCCAGCCTTATCTTGTACTAGGAAATTATAGAGCCATTAGGAATGCGGAAAATACCTTTTCTCTCCCTCTGCTCCCACCAGCCAACTGCAATCAGCACAAGCTTTAGCATAAATGCAGTGATAGAGGCAAAAGGAGGAGGCTTTTTGCTGGTATGGCTTATTATTACTATCTGAGAAAATAAGCTGCAAATGCAGTATTGAGGTGTGCTAGTTACAGCATTGCCTCTGTAGCTGCACCTTGTTTGATGGAGGCAAAGAGTGACATTTGAAGCAGCGCAACCAGTGAGGCAGTCAAGTGTTTTATTAAAAGGTGCAGCACCCTGAGGAGCAAAGGAACTAAGTTGCAGGCACCTAAGAAAAGTATTTTATAATGTTTTGAGGGGATCCACATGCACATGGCGCCTTTCTAAGGGGAGTTTCACAAAACTCTGTGTGTGGCTTCTCATCTCAGCTTGCCTCTATTGGGATACCAAGGAATCCCTGGTTAGGACACCATCAGGCCTTCCTGGCTTAAAGGTACTGACTGCAATAGTAAGTGGCTGACTCAGTTTCAGCCTAGTGGCCTCCTAAAACTCACAATATGTGCCAGATATAAGAAGCTCTTCATCACGCAGGTATCTCCAAAGAAGCAAATTGAGGCCAGTGTATCCTGGCATGCAAAGTACTAATCAGTCCTCCAAGGTTGAGTCACTGTCCGTTCTCACCAGACCAGGTTTTCAATCAGGTCAGAGGATCAGTTGTTCATTGCCAAAACCCTTAAGCTCCCTCTCCCTCCTCGCCAGTAAAGCTCTTTAGCTTTCTGCCACTGTTTCAAAGCAGCATTCTTTTGAAGTGGCCTGTGCTTGCCTCCTCCTTAACGCCCCTCTCTGGAGAGAAGCAAACACAGTGTGGCCCTCAGCCGGGGCTGGGTGCCCTGTGTCCATGACCTTTACCATGCTGACCTGCCCTCATCTTGCCCGACAGCGTTAATTGCCTCTTAGGGCAGCTTTGTCGCCAGCTCTGGGAGGTTAAGCCAGACAGCTCATGCTTCCGATCGTTAGGCACTAGTAATAGCCACTTTGGGTCCTGGTATGAGAGAAGGAGAGGCTGGTAATACCCCTGCTTCAGTGCCCCATTAGAGTGAAGGAATCCTCAAAATGTGGGTTAGTTTCAGCTGAACCCCCTCCCTTCCTGACCCAGGATCTTCCTCATCTTCTCTTCCAGCTCTGCACCACAACCCACATGAGGAGGGCATGATGCTATTTATTCTTGTTTCCTCCTTCCCCGGGATCCTATCAGAAAGACCAGCCTGAGTCAGAGGCAGAGGCTGTGACTGAAACAAGGGGGAAAGCTCAGAAATGCACAGATTTTAGCCCAATGTGCCTACCCAGCTCTTCCCTCTGTGAAGGAAAACTGGGCCTCCAAAAAATGTGTGAGATACTCAGCAAAATAGCAACTAGGGAAAGTCTATGTGAATTAGAAACTGCCTAGCAAGCAGCAAAAAAAGGAGTGGCTGGCTTGTCATAGGTAACCAACAGGACTGAGAAGAGTGTTGTAGCATGGGTGTTACATGACCTTCTACCCTCTCACAATATCTGCTATTTTTGGACATTTGCTGAGAAGAATCCCTCCAAGATCACTCTTCTGGTTTACTGGGTGGTGATAGCTGAGTTTTCCAGCACAAACATAACTGTGCTACAGTGAGAAGTTTCCAGCAGGGATACTTTTCCACATGCATTTGGATGAGAAGTCATTTAAAAGCCTATGATCTGCATTTGGCAGGTAGAGGCAGGGTACCGCAAACCAACAACACATCTCCAAATATTCTAGTCCCTGATATGTAAATCTAGCTGCTGGCAATGTGTTCCCATTGTATATTAAGCAGCACAGATCTGGAAGTATCTGGAAATACTTTCCACATCCAGATCTCCCCAGTAAGAACCATGTCTTGGGCAGATTGCATTTTTATTGCCTTCACAGCCTTGCTCAGATGATAACCTGAGTTTAAGGTGAGCTGTGTGAGTAATGGGACTTCAGTATAATAGAGCCATTTGCTTCGGCCCAAGTGAACTGGTGCTTAATGGTCTGTACAGTTATATGACCTCTGGTTGCAATCTGATCAGATATCACTAACTAAAAGAAGTGGAGTCTTGTTGATAATGGAAGGGCAATGGAGAGTTTTGGGGTATTGTCCAAAGTAGGAACAACTGGTCAGTAGGTGGCAATCTTATATCTGAAGCAGGAAAGGCCCCCACAATGCTAGAAAAATCTGTGCTGCTGGCCATGTCTTCAGTGAGATGTGTAATAGTGAGGTCTGGATGCTTTGTGTACTAGTTCTAATCGCCTAGATTTAATTTTCTTTGCAGTGCGTTAACCTTGCACCCTTGACAAGTCCCAGATGTTATGACTTAAGTTTCCCTTCCCTCCGTTCTTCCATCCCCTCTGGTTGCTTATCTGATAGGTTATATACAGCCTTCTCCTTCACCGAACAGCAGTACAGGGCCAGATGTGCAGCTTTGCTGTTTGCAGCTAGAAAGCTGCTATGGAATGGAAGAACCATGCAAATGTAAGCCATGTGAATTATCATTAACCAAATCTGCTGTTGAGATGTGTGAGAGGAGGGCATCTCAGTCCTTCCAGAGAGGAATGGTGGCCTCACAGACTTTGCTGGCCTGGTTTGTCCATGCAAAGTCAGTCAACTGCAGCAGTTTGATCAACGCCGCCTTTAATTCAACGTTGCAGCTTAGGCTTAGGCTGCAATGTTTGCTCCTATAGTGCTGACTGAAGAAATGCTTTCATTTGAGGCTTTTTATTATATACAGAAAAAAAGTGCCACAAACCATTTCCAGAGCTTTTGACCTCATTTGCAGCCTGTCAAGGGGGAGAGAGGCTGTGAAGCAGAAGGTTGGGACCAGGCAGGGAGTATGCAGCAACGGAGGCATTTATGAGATGTGTTGTCCTAACAACAGCAGCCTTCACTAACCCAACCTGTATTGACTTCTTGAGGAATCCTTGGGTATGGCCTGTTACCTGAAAGGCACTTCATGCACTTGTGGGGAGGAGGAGGTGAGAAATAACCTGGTGCTGCTTCTTTTAAAGTTAATTTAGCATTGATGACAGTAATTTGTTCATAGCCCTAGAGCCTGAAGCCTTGTCTTTACACACAGAGGTATGGAGAACAGGCAGGGCTGTCCTGCATTTGCTCTCGGTGGACTGGGACCTTGTGCCCATGAGAGTGCAGGTGATGTCCTGCAGGAAAGGGGTGGGTGTCAGTGCTAGCCAGTTCTTTCTTGTGGACCCTTCTGGGGCACCTGTCACCTATAATGGCCAGACTTCATTTGGGCCTCAGAGTGCCAGCCCCTAGTACCAGGCTGAAACAATGCTAACCCCGATTTCAGGGATGCAAGGTGAGGGGTCTAAAAGGTAGGTGATGAGTTGGACATGGTCAAGTGATGGGTTTGTGGCAAGGCAAGCAGTTACGCCAAAGTCTCTCAAATCCTTATTCTTTCTCTTGGGTTAGAGTAGTTCAGATCTCAGCCCCATAACTGAATACCTCATTTGGGCCCATCACAAGTGAGGTGTGAACCATGGAGGCCTAAAGCTCATGTTGCTCAGCCTGCCAGAGGTCACTGACTGGAATTTGACAGCTAAGCACTGCTAGTCTGTGCTCAGTTTAAGCTGGCAGCCTTCTTGCTGAAGTCAAGGTCAATGGGAGTAGTGCAGGGAGGTGAAGAGGCTATCACAACACACAAGAGCCACCCAGGCACTCACATGCAGTTTGATTTCTCCCTCCCCCCCCAATTTTCACAATGCACATCCATGGATTTAGGTTATAACCCTGAATGTGTTGCAACAAGCTATGGCTTGGAGCACGTTTTGTCTGCAATGTTTGCACGGTCTGTCTCACAAGCAGCCAGGGCTGTCCCCAGCACACCACCACGGTGGGCTGCAATGCCTGGATGAAGCTCCCAGGTAGCGAGCCAGGGTTGAATTCCCACCCCGCTGTAACCTGAATCATATCAAGCATGAGCTCATTGAAATGGAAACCTCCCTACCGAGGTGTTCCACTCCACATCTGGCTGCCTGGGGCCTTTGCCCAGAGATCTTGGGATGGACACCACAGTAGGACAGATGGGTGGTGGGTGAGAAGAAAAGGGCAACCATCAGAACTGCACTGGCTTGGGCAGCCGCTCACACCCCTGCCCACCAAAGCAGTGGTTCAGAACCTGACCCAATTTCAGCCCCTGCTGGCTTCACAGGAAAAACGCTGTGGGGTTTCCAGGAGGAGGTTGCACAACAGTCGATACTAGGCGAGCTGCAGGCTGAGGCGGAGGCATTGCCAAAGCGGTGTTGCCACATGTGTTGCAAGGATGAGTGGAGGATACTGGCATTTGGTGTCATTCATACACAGAGGATGATTTTCTCTTCCCGAGTCAAAACGGAGGGGTGGGAGGGTTAAGCACGGTTAACTTTAATATGTGACTTTAATATGCCGGTTGCGAGTGGAAATGTGTGCCTGGCATAAAGTCAGTTTATTCAGCAGTGCAATGTGCTTTTATGTTTGTAGAAAATTCCTAAGCGGAGGTGGAGGGGCAGGGAGATGATAGCAAAAGAAATGGTCAGGAAAAATGAGGTCAATGTGTGATCCCAGCCTACAAGAAGGGATGTGAAGGAAAGGAAGGGATGGTGGTTTTGTATACATACTAGACAAGCTGTAAGGGGACAAGCTGAGAGATGTGGGAAATTTTACTGGAAAGGTCTCCAAGGCTGAAAGATGTCAAAAGGTTGTTATGAGCAGGGAGACAAAACAGTATTCATCTTGGAAAATGGGAAGCATAAGGGACAACTGGCTCTATGCAGAGCTTCACATTTGTTTCTCTAGATTGGCCCCTTGCTTAATTATGCTGTGTACCAGTACTTAGCGTAGCCCTGCTCATGCTACAAAATTAGCCTGCAAGGTTAGCAAGTGGCTGTAATGGCTGGCCCCAAAACACATGGGTTGAGGTGCTACGTGGCTTTCCTTCTTGGCTAATACCCAAGAAGGAGCCTTAGCAGCTCCACAGGTCCCATCCCCACCCCTGTCTGCCTGGAGGCCTCCCCATGTCCCCAGCCAGCTCTGCGTGGGGGCTGGGAGGACAGCGGTGCTGGTGTAACTGGTTTGGTCAGCATACCGGACCAAAGCTGGTGCCAGACAGCATTTCTCCAGCCCCAGGGCTGCTCCTCCGGTGCCTCCTTAGGGCACGGCAGCAGCAGGGTACCAGCACCCTGCAGCTCCTCAGGCTCCTTTCAGAGCAAAGCTGGGCCATGTAGGCGAGTGAGCAGGTTTCCACTGATGAAGGGCCCCATGTTGGCACATGGGCAGTGGAAAGCCAGCGGGGCATCAGAGCGAGCAGGAAAGAGTATGTACCAGCACTGGGTCCAGCTGCAGGTCAGCCTGGGCAACTGGCCAAGCAGCAGCACAGCTATCGCATGTTAGGTGCCTCCACAAGGCCGAGTGGAAGGACAGAGGTGCTTTACGTCAGCCTCCAGCCATGTCTGCACGGGGTCAGAGCACACATGGGCCCCAGGCGCCATCGGGTGCTCCAGGCTGGTCTGCAAGGGAGCAAACCTTGTGTCCTTGCAGAAAAATGACTCTCGCGGTCACTCTCTTTTGCTGTCCCAAGTTGCCCTTAAGGGTAGCAGAAAAAGCCAAGGGGGAAGTCCTGTTCTGCAGCATTTTCTCCTTGAACTCCAGAAGCAAAGTTGATGTTGCTGTAAATGCAGCAACGCACTGTGCCATGAGGCATTTCTGTGCTGACAGGGCTGACAGGGCTGACAGGGGCTTTGCCTAAATGTCACACAGGAGCTAGGACCACATAACTCTCACACAGAGATATGTGGTCCCAGCTTTAACAGCTTTTTCTGCTCCTCCTGCTCTGAGGATTGGCATGAAATGATGAAAAGGGCATCAGGCAAGGACAGCTAGCCCCTGTCTTCTACCAGTCAAGGTCTCAGCAGATTCCTGCTCTGGAGGTCATAAGTCAGGGAAGCCTGCTTGGAACAAGCAGAAATACCAGATCCTAAGCCTTGAGCTGAGACTTGGTCTTCAGTGCTATCAGTCTGGAAGGAGAAAGCTAGACTTTTCTTTTTTGACTTCTTTTTGTCAAGGCCCTGATGCTGTGGACAAGAGTAAGAAGCTTCCCCCTGGCCCCCTTTCCTTTAGGCTTTTTTGTCTGCTGCTTGCATCCCAGGAACAGGCAAAATTCCCACTACTCTTACCATGGATTGTATTGTTTAACCCCTGTTTCCCATCATGCAGCCCCGTGAGACGTGTAAGTGCTTTGTCTCAGGTCATCCTGCCCTCTACAAGCCAGGACTTGTGGAAAGGAAATCTCTTTGGGCCAGGAATGTGTTAACTGTTTGGCGCTGGCTCTCCCATCAGGGGCTGTGTGCTGTGCCGGGGATTTTCCACCAGCTCTGCCTGTTCCAGTTTCTCAGCTGGGTGCATTTTCCCACAAAGACATGGTCTCAAAAGTGCCATCTTCCCTGTTTAGTCACTCAGGTAAAGAAAATGGTTCGAGCATGGCTCTCATACTGTCTCCTTCCTACCAGCCACTTGGATTTATTTTGCATTATAACTGAGACAAAATCGTTTTGAAAAACTCTGTGTCAGCACTGAATTATTTATAGTCATGTCAAACATTCCTGAGTGTATGGGTAAAACTCAGGATAAAGTAGCCTGGTATGCCACTGGTGACAAAGACGTGTTTTGCCAGAGAGCTGACAAAGATGTGATGTAGACAAAGATGGTTTTTGCCAATCAGAGAGGGGGGGGTTATTGTAATGAAGTCAAACAATATGCCATATTTTATGATTACCTTAATAATCACATATACAATAATATCTTTTTTTTTTTTTCCAGCAGAAGACTACAGTAGGAGATAAAAGCCTAGAATTACGATTGTGAATTTGACTGGAGGAGGTTGCAGTCTGTTCCCAGGCCATGCTTGTCCTCTTCACCAAAACAAAGTATTACTCAAATAGAAGGCTAGATACACAATGCTGCAGCTGAAATGTGACCCAATAGAAATGCCTGAGAAACTGCAATTAAAAATTCAAGGACTTTTAAATCATTTCTCTCAAATAAAATTAGGGGGAGGGGAAGTAATTGTATTGGTGTGACAGTTATGAATCCAGATCTTGCTTTGTAGCTGCTAATCTTCTTTATATGCTGTTTGTCCCTTTTAAAGGAACAACACGGGCTTTGTATGTGTGAATATAATGTATACAATAATCCATCGTTATCCTTCTATATTAAAATCTTCCAGCAGTTGGAGTGTTCATCCTCGCATTCAAAAGCTGTTTGGCTTTAGTGGCTGCTTTCTCCTGTTCTCAAAATAATTAAGACCTCCATGTCTCTAAACTTTTATAATCTCCTTTTTTTCTATGTTCTGATGGGTGTTGACCAGCATACTCTTGCTGCCCTCTATTAGAGGAAATTGTGATAGATCATGTCTTCAGTTAGAGCAGGACTCAGCACTGTCATTTGGGAATTCTCACTCCCTTTGCTGTTGCTGTTGAGTTCTCAGTGCATTGCCCACATGAACGGGCTGGAGAATTGTCAAAAGAATGGTTAAATCTTATCCAGACCTGAAAGGGTTCAAGTGGAGTCTCCAAGGGCACAGAATGATAGCCTTTCACCCGTTTTGGTCTTCTTAGTCTGATCATAGCAATATGTTCACACTTGGTCTTTGGAAAATGGTCATTCTGCTGAAAACCTAGATACATTGATTTGCTCTACATTTAGGCAAAACCAACTATAGAAATGCACACCTTCCATTCCACCTTTCAGCTAAGGAAGAGGGAAAACAAACAGTTGAGCAAATCCATCTATAATAGTGTAATATTTTACACTGTCTGTTTAATAGACAACTGCAGCAGTGAGGGAAAGCTCGTAGTTCAAGGTCTTCATCTGGATTCCAAGGGCACCATATCTCCTTGGGAATAAGTTTATGCGTGGCTGACAAGTCACTGCTGGCGAGTCCAGGCACCTTGTGTTGGTTTGTGCTCTGAAGGCTGCTCAGCTTCACCATTGTCCTGCAGAGTTTGCAGATTGGATTGTGCTTTTGTGATGCTTTTAGTTGATGGGCAAAAGTTTCTTTTTCTGGTAATGCTTAGACAAAGATAGAGACTTCTCAACCATAAAGGAACTATTTGCATTCTCAAAGTCCTAAGAGCTGAGAACAGACTACTGAATGGAAAAGTTAAATAAAAGGTGGGAAAATCAGAGTTACTGATGTTGGCTCTTCAGCAGAGCTGGGTGACATCTCACACCAGAGTGACTACTTTTCCCTGAGTTTATTTTTCCCTTGCTAAAGGGTAGCGGTGATACTGATAATGTGCATATGGATTATTCTGCATTAAAAATTTTTGCTGTCTGTATAGGGTATACTAGGTGGGGGTATATGGGAGAATATAGATCAAACTCATATCACTGCTGGCCATAATTTCAATTATGCTTGCAAAAAAAATAATAAATTATACAGCTTAGTCTATTTGGGTAGCTGAAAAAATAACTCCTTCAGTGGTATGAATGGCATCTCCATTACAGAAATATTTTTGTCATGGCTCTAGCAATATATATATATGCTGGAAAACTCCTGTTAGTGCAGACACACCCTGGAGAGACTGGGTGTCCACCTCCCTGAGGTCACCTAGGTACCTATCTCTCTTAGGTACATTTGAAATCCCTATCTAAAGCCTATTTTTTCTCTTTCAAAATGATGGTGTAACACATTTCTCCATGTTCCCCCCCACTCCCGTGAGGTCTCTATGAACAATATGGCATCATCTTCCTTCAATCCCAAATCTAGCCTACCTGTTGGTCACCCTACCTTCAGCGCTGCCTCTCAGCCATACACCCCAGGCAGCAAAACTGAGGTAGGAAGCCTGAGCAGGGCTAGGCCGGGGAGAAAGCCGAAGGGTAGGACTAGGTTTGTCAACAACAGGCAGCAAAGCCTATGTTTTTAACTGGCAAATAGAAGGACATTTCCCTTTAGTGAACAGCCATGCCCTTGTGATGCAAATGAAGTGGAAGATTTGCACTGTTACACCAGTGGGTGTAGATTTCACTTGTTTTAAGATACACAAATCCTAAGCCTCTTTTTCTCTTTCTTTTCTGCCTCTGGAGCTAATGTGTTTAACTCTCAAAGAGGAGACAGCTGGTTGTGAGCTTCAGCTTCTCTTGATGTTCATTTTCTTTTTAAGCGAGCTTGCATATTATTCTAGCTTAATTAGATCTTTCTGCAGATAAAATCCTTGGAAGGGGTCCACCCCCCTCCCCCCATTCTGCTAGGTTTCTTGCTTGATTTCTTTCACATGTCCCTTCCCCAGTGAATATATCTGAATGTTACATGGCGTTAATTAAGGATCTCAATTGCATATTCGTTTTTGCAAAGCCTGCCAGCGTGTACCGGCAACGGTGGTTGATTGACAGCACACAAAGAACAATGGAGAAGCTTTAACAAGGCTTGGCACAGCAATACAATCAGCCGAGGGCATGCAGAGGGGAAGAACTTCACACAAGGACATCAGGAAAATCTGTGCTTGATGACCTTTATTTCCTTAATCAACAACAGGAAACAGTTCAGCCCACTGCAATTGGTGATAAAGTAGCTCCCCAAAGCCCACCACATAGATGAAATAACCACATGGCTTGAGGTAGAACAAGCTGTTCTGGAACATGCAGTTGTATGGTTATTCAGGGAAGTCTTAAGAAACTGTGATTCTTCTCAGCAATGGCGTGGAGCTGGGAGATTTGTATGTTGGGCTCTGCATCTATACCAGGACAAGGTGCTTGTGATGCTGGTGCAGAGTGTTTTCTGGATGAAAGGCAGAGTGTCCCCTTCTAGTTGACGTCCTAATTAGTTGACCCAAGGCTCCACAGGTCTGTTCTGCTGGCCTCCTAAGACAAAGCTGGAGCAGGCCAGAGAAATGAAGTCTGGATTTATCTCAATTTATGCAGGAGGTCTTCCATAGGCAGAGTGAGCTTCAGTTGTGGCCATCTGCCTTGCATTTCAGCAAAAAAGTTCATCCAGGTTCTGTCTGCCAGGCACCATCCATCCACAGGGCTTGCCTGTCCCCCAGGCTGTGGTGGTCTCTGGTATCACTACATCTGAGCACGTCAAAGCTTCTCTTGCATCCTTGCATTCCTCTCATGTCCCTTAGGGGTTAAAAACTGCTATAGGCCCTGCTTTACAGAAGAAGAGAAGCAGAGGCACAGAGATGTCACCTTTCAGTTTCCTAAGCAATGATGAGAAATCCTGGGGCAGAACCAGGAATTATACCCGGGTTTCCCATTGGCGTTCCTCAGGGACTACCTCAGGGGTTTCCTGCCTGTGGGGACAGGACTATGGCTGGTAGCAGACAGTAAGAGGGCGCAGTGGTTCAGGCAAAACACTGAGCAGTCACAACGGTTTGGGATGTGGCATGTTTGGGAGCATAAAGCATAAAGAACTCCTTTCCCCCATCCATCCTGCCTGGCACGGCATTTAGGCAGGCAGGTCTCCACGCCAAGGGGTTGTGTTACAGCGCAGTTCTCTGCTAACCACGTTACTGCATGTTTTTGCCTCACCTGTGTATGCAAGTCCAACCCATGTTACAGCTCAGGGGACAAATTTCTTGCTAAAACAGCATTTGACCTTACATATACCAGCAGCAATAACCACTACTGCAGCAGGCTTCCCAGCCCGTGTTCAGTTTTCTGAGCAGGGAGGACCTGCTCACACCAATGAAGAAGGCTGCCCAAGTGAGGTGTGTGCTGTGAACTTTAGTGGGGGATGATGTGCCCATCTGTCAAAGATTGCAATATGATTTTTGTATAATTATTGCATAATTATTATTTCTTGCCTATTTTACCACCTCCTCCCTGTCCTGCACTTGTTTCCTGAGTTGAGAAGCACAACAGATGAGGCATTTGGGCACTGCCAAAGCACTCGGGAGACATGGAATCAGTATCTTTGCCTGCCACCGTCCTTTGTCTCTGAGCTGGGCATGGCTGCACCAGGTGAACTAAGTGTCTGAGAAGTTCTACCTTCTTGTAGGCAACAGCTGGATAAATTAACCCAGGGAAAACATGACTATCTCCCTATCGATTTAGAGCTTGTCTCTTGAAGAGGTTGCCTGGGGTGGCGCAACTGCTTATGATGCAGTTGGTGAACCACTGTGGATAACAGCCCTCATCATTAAGGTTAATTAGCACCAACATAGAGGGTTTTAAATGAAAAATGGTCATATTGGATTACTCTAAACCTCCATCTAGTCTAGTGTCCTGTCTTCATTGGTGGCTGGTAGCACATGTTTAGAGAAAACCGTATGAGAAAGGCAAGGATGTAATGGTATACCATTCTCTGGTGCACTTGCCAGGCTGTAGTTCCAGAAAACTTCCTAAAATCTTGCTGTTTTATAACGCTTAATAGATCTGTCCATGACTTTGTCAAATCATTTTTTGAAATCTATTTTTGGCTTCCACAGGACTGTTGGCAGCAAGCTGCAAATTTAACTATGCATTTAATGAAGCATTTCATTTTTGTTAGCTTTGAATCTGCCACCTTGTAACTTCATTTTATGCCATTTCTTTTGTACAATCCTGCCATCTGACCAAGCTGCATGGAAGTCTTTCCTCAGTCACCAAGAAACTTTGCAGGCTAGTGTCTGATCTATAGTTGCATGACTGCGCAACCGTTGTGGTTAGGTGTATGTGTCAAGGGGAGGTTGTTTTTCACTTATCCAAGGCCATACCAATGTAACTCTCAAATTTAAATTCCATTACAATAGCCTGAATAGGTCTGCCATTGATTTAACTCTTCTCTCTTTGAGGAAGTGAAAGCTTTGCCAATGCAAAGCACCAATACATTCCTGTGGCCACACTCACTCAGTGAGCAGATATAGTCAAAAGAGCACATCTTTCAGCCACGGCTTTTTTATAAATGCCTTTCCAGCACCAGTGAGTTTTACCGGGGAGGTGTTTCTGCTGTGGAGATGGCGTGTTGTCAAGGCTGTGCTCAGGCAGAAAATAGGCCTTTGCTGCAAGTGTGACACCAGCAAGGCAGCTCATCCCTTTGCTGCCCTGACCAGCATGTAGGCCAACAGAAGTCTTCGGTAGGTGATACAGCCCTTGGGGCTAAACCAGCCTGATGGGATGGAAAGCTGTCCCTTGAGTCATTTGAAAGAAAAAGCATAAATATCCTCATGAGGTCCCTTCCTATATTAAGGAGTCTCCTTGCCCAATAAGTGTACTAATGACGTGATGTTCACTGAAGGCCTGTACCTATGATTTGCATAAATATTTATATCCCCAAGACCGTATGTGACTGATAAAAGAATTGATTTCTAAGGAACCCTTGACTTTCTATTAAAAGCAGTGAGAGAGGGTGAGGTCTGGTCATTTGAAATTCAAGCCACTTACTCAGGAGTCTAAATATGGAGTTAGACTTCTATTTTATGATATATTGGCCTTTGTCTTGGGCTGTCATAAAGCAAACATGATAGGCTAACAACTGGCATAAAACTTTCAGTTACTTTCTAAATGTTACAGCAGCAGAGAACAAAGTAGAATTACCAAAGGGTCAAAGGCATAGATTAGAAATATCATTAAGAAATGGTAAGAAATACTGATAATTTTTAGTGTCTTTGTTTTATTACTTCCCTGTCTCTGTCAGGTCTGCAAACACACTGATTCACATTTAATTGAACAAAAGCTTCATTGTGAAACCTGCCATTCTTAGCTCCTCCAGTATAAAAAATATCTTTAGAAACACCACCCCCGCTTTCTAACATTGTACAGACAAAGAATTGCAGCTCATCTGCCATAGGATATACACAACAAGCGGCATCATCTTCCTTAAGTCTCATGTTTTCCTTCACATGTGGTGGTGCAAACAGCAGTCCGGGGACCTCTCCTTCCCCCAGCACTCTCCCACTCTTCGTGCATCTCGTGTGTGTGCCTCAGTCACCACCAATGTCCTCTGGGCCGGTGTCCCACAGCTGCAGACCAGGGCAAGGCAGGCAAAGCTGTGTGGAGGTGGGTAAGGGTGACCTTCACTGCAAGTTCCTCAAGCCCTGCCCATGCTCTGGGTTGTGTGAAAACAAACACTCCTCCCTCCCACTTCCCTGAAAACAGCACAAAATGAAGTATGGTCTGCTTCCCTTAGCCGTGGGCTATTGTATGCTGCAACTCTCGCTACATGTGATCGATTGTATGTATTTGATTGCTCTCATATAAATAATAATAAAGGATGAGCATTTAGCCTGTATTTCACCATTTTCCTCATGAAGCTGGGATGGATAGGAGTATAAAAAAAAAAAAAAAAAAGAGCTTGTGAAAGCCCTGGTATTGACACAGTTTTGTCAGGACAAAACCAATAAAATTGTGTTTAGATAACTAATTTTCTTTTGAGGGATGCGTTCCTTTAGTGCTGTTAGTTGTGGCTTCCACTGTTGTACAGACAAGCCCCATCTCGAGTAGATCACGCAATGGAGGGCTAATAGGGTATACAGTCCAGCTTGGTGGTGACTCAGGCTGTATGGTGCTGGTGGCTACTCAATCTAGGTAGTAGTCTGATGACCTTGGTGCAACTCCTAGGAGTGGTATGCATCTGTTGCAAAGTCTAGGCTTGAGGAGAACACGCAAGGGGCTCTTGGCCTGCCTCTAAATTAGGATTTTTAATAAGCAGGATACTGCAGACGTGTGCTCAGTATTCATTCACCTCTGCTTTTTCAATTCCCACATACAGGGCACAGTGCAGTGGAAGATGCAGTGGTTTGGAGGAGAGCGAATGGTCCTTTAGGACAGATGACAGATGGAAACATATATGCAGGATGCCTCTTAATCTGTCTTAGAACATGTGAGGTTTCACAGGTCTAGTGCCACCATTTAAGTTGGTTATTTACATTAGATCAGCCTGTGTGAGTCACAGCGTCTCACCTGAACAGCCCATTCCACTACCTGGATATGGGTTTGTCTGGCTCTGTCATTTTTTGCCATTTTTAAATTCCTCAAACAGTCAAGATTAGCAGAAGGAGGCTGAGAACTTCTCTGTGCCAACCTTACTATGACTGTCATTTGACTTCTGGGTGTTGCACCCAATTCTCTAGTAAGCATCTGTCTAGTGTGACCAAGGTCAAGTCATTTTTCCCCATCTCTCCATTTCTGCCTCAGGAAAAGGTAAGAAATAGTGTTTCTTGTCCTTAATGTCGTGTTAAGATCCAGCACAGGAAACCATTTATATTCTAAGTGTTACTGATGATTCCAGAATGCTGAGACAGTGCAGGATGGTAAGTCTCGTCCAGTAAGACTCAAATATTTGTGAGGAAATGATCTGCCCTATAGAGGCTATTCTCCATTTTTCTGTCTTGCTCGTTTTTATGCTTTATCCCAATGTGTATTTGAATCTCTCTGCCCTGCCCAACCTCGCACTGCCTTTGGGGTGGGGGAAGAGAAGGGGCTAAACTCATGGCTCGTGTAACTGCCTTGAAGCTGCCCAGCAGGTTCTCCTTTTGGCTCCTGTGGAGTGCCTGAGGCTGGGACCATGCAGTAGAGCTCGCAGGCGTTGCTGTTCCTGCTCCAGCTTCATTGCTGACATGGTAGAGTAGACAAACAGAGCCACTGCACGTCTTCAAGAACTAGATACAGCAGTGACAATAAGAGGAGTATTTGAGGTTAGAAGAAATTTGCATTCACGCTGCTGTAATAATTTCAGACCCCTGGAAAGGAATGGGGGTTCTCCTCTTTTTTTTTTTTTTTTATTACTTTTTTTTGTAAATAATGAGCTGATGTAGACCACAGCTGCATCCCCAAGAAAGCAATGAGTATAAATTTGAACAGAAAGGTATCTCTGTCAGAGGGGAAAAGATTATAAAAAAAAAGTTTAGTAAAAGTAAAATCAATTTCAATGGAAAACACACATCCAACAAAATTCCTGGAACAATCTGACTGCAGCGAATACCTGACTTTATGCTTCAGTCAAAGATAAGCTATCGGGCTGACTGAAGAAGTTATGGAATGAAATTATCCAGTCTGTGTTGTGCTCGAAGGGCAGAATAAATGATCCCCAGACTTTGCAGTCTTGAAGGACTGTGCCATTTTCATGAATTTTCTAGGCAGTGTTGCTTGTAGGCAAACAAGAACCTGCTAGCTCTCTCTTCTTGTCTTGCCTCTGCCGCTTGGGTCTGTTGCAAAGCCTGATGTGGTGGGGGTAAAGGAAGAGTGCAATTGGTTTAGATCCACAGAAAACATTTCCATCAGTGATAGAAAGATAGTGCAGAGAAAAGCTGTGTCCCTGAATCCTTGTGTATGTCTGGGTTTCCCCCCTTCAGCTGTTAGCAATTCTTTTGGGTAATCCTAACAAGTCCCTTCTCTCTCTTGAAGGGCTTCTTTACAAAGGAAAATTAAGGAGTAAAGTCATCTAAATGAACTAAAGGCATGAATTTCAAATAGGTAAATCAACTGCATCAAAGTGGACACCTTTAGTACGAATTAGAGTGGGCTAAATTAAGTGTTCTTCCATTTGCTTTGGAGGTAAAACATACTGCTGAGAATAAAAATACCTTTAAGTTAAAATGCCCGCATGGGGCTTTGTTGTGATTTAATTAAGTTTTAAGTTTTATTGCAAAGTTCATTCAAATCAGGTTTCCAGAGCATCTCCATGTAGGCAAACCCACATGGAAGGGGACCTTTCTACCGTAGAAAAGCGATGCTGCTGGACTTGTGTCATTAATACCTGGAAAGCACGTTGCTGTGTGGGAGGCATGAGGAAAGATGTGTGCAGTTCTCTCTCGGGAGCCCAGAAGACACTGGCTTTGGGCAGCTGCACGTGGTAAAGCTTCCAGCTGCACCCTTCTCCCCGGGTGCCTGCTAGCTAATAAGGATGGTGCCATCACCTGCATGAAGCCATATCCAAGGTGGCAAAACACTGGTTCCTCTCTGTCTTCTGCCACCACCTTCCCATGTACCTACCTGCTAGAAGTGGGGCCATGACAATGCTGTATCTTTAATGTGCTTTGAAGCTGAGAGGGGAGAGAGGGATTTGCCGGCCTGTTTGGGAGCACCTGATGGGGGTGACTTCCAACGGCAGCAGATTCCTGGAAATCTTATCCCTGAGATAAACGTGGAGGAACTGAAACAGCAGTATCTGTCCAGTGCTTCAGAATTTCAATGCAGAGGTGGCCAGAGCCTCCCTGACCTGGAACAAGGCTGTCAGTGTAAAGATAGCTCTTCTCAGTTGTAGGCACCCAGTGGGCCTAGGTGGAGGCAAAAGTTACATTAAACAGCCATGCTGCTTTCAGAGTCACGAGACCTCCTGACGTGCATTTTCTAAGAGACCGATGACATTTAAAGTCCTTCGAGTAAACTATTTGCTTGCCATTTATAACAGGATATTCGTCCCACTACTCGTCACGGCAACGAAGCACACTGATCACCATCCCAATGACCAAATGTTTGACATCTCAAAAGTGTTTTTCTGGAGAATAAAATAGACATCTTCATTGTTAAATTCTCATCAGTAACACTGGGACAGGTTCTCTTACAAAGGTATCAGATTTAACAGAGCAGCCATCTTACTAACCACACCAGCTCTTTCCAGAGGGCATTTTGAATACAATATAGACCAGGGGCTTTCCTAAACAACCCATATTCTATTAATTAGCACTTATAAATTAATATGTGTCTAGCAGAGTGTGTCTTTCCATGTGTCAACCCTTTTCTCACAGTGCAGCAAGGAAGGACTATGAGTCACTGGGTCACCACAGGTGACATGTAGGCCACCTCAGTCGGTCATCTAGACTGAAAAATGAGAGGCAATTCCCATGAGCTAGGAGGCTGCATCTAAAGAAGGAGCTCAGAGCTGAAGATTCAGAGATCTTTATATACTCATATGTTATAGACTACTATGTTGTTTGGAGGTGGTGCTGTGTGGGTAACTGCTCAAATACCACCCTGATGGTAAGATGAACACAGAGCTAGGTACCTCACTCATCACACACACTAGCATGCCTCCACTGAAGTTTATGGTCCTCTTGTTACTGGATGCCCCACGGGAAGGCTGATCTGTGGGCCCCCAGAGGCTGGTGGTGACTTACATGGCAAGACCAGAAACAGATTTAAACCCTCTTGCTGAACCATGATGAAAAGTATCAGTGCAAAGCCCAGTGCAGGCTACTTGCTGTTCACATGTTTGGTACTGAGACCTGTCCTCATCTCTGTAGTTGGTGGCCTCTAAGGCTCACTCAGGTGAACTTGCAGAGGCTGCAGCCACGCCACCAAACTGGAGGGTGAGGTGTAATGTGCCAGATAGGAACTGCTTCTCCAAAGTGAGACACAGATTAGGTTTGGGACTACACCCAGTTTACTTAGTTGTCAGTGTACTCCCTGGCTTGGGAAATCCCAAGGTGGCAGGCTGCTGACACCTGGGAGGTCACATTGGTCACTCTGTACTTGCCCTGTTCGTAGGCTCTTTTGCTACTGACCAGAGCTGGAGAAGACATACTGGATGAAATGGACCTTTGGTGTGTTCCAGGTGTAGCCAGTCTTACGTTCTTACAATCGACAAAACCAGCTTTTAATAAAACTAAGGCTAAGGTGATTTTGGTATTGAGTGTCCATTTGGGAATTTCTTTGAACATCAGCTGATAGTAGCTAATCTTTGATTACTAAGTAGTGACCACTTTTTCAAAATGAAATATGGTTAGGGAGAAAAGGGAATTTCTGTTCAGTTCCCAATCCTGGTTGCCTGGGGAATACTTTTAACATGCAGAAGGACAGATTTGCGTGTTGGTATTTAGGGGATGTTTCCCATGAGAAAAAAAAAAAAGTGCAACTCAAAACTCCAGCTGACTTGGGGGAAATCTTGTCATGATTATATCCTCCACAAGTTTGTGTTATTCAGCTGATAAATGAAAAACAAAGGTATTGCCTTATGTAAATAATAGCAGCATCACTGCATGCGCTGCCTTCCTCTACCTGTCCCATCATCAGACCAGATGTGATGGTGTGGTTTATTTATGGAGTTCCCTGCCCATAACTTGTGGTGTCTTATTCAGCCAGAAGTGACAGTTTCTGAGAAACACCTGATGGATCTGCAGACACCAGTTGATACAGGTGCTCAGTTCCCATCATGCCTTTACACAATGGATCCGCTTTGATGTAGGTCTGGTACAAATGTCCATGTCAAATGTATTCTGGCTATCTGAGCAGAAAGGCTGAACTGTGGAAAGTCAAAGCACATTTTCCAAGGTACACAAGTATCTAAAAATACAAACTGAGGCCCATCCAGCTTTTCAAATCATCCACACAGGTCAGGTCCTTAACTCCTACTGGTTATAATGCGAAAGACTTCAGTGCTTTTAAAACTCTTGTTAGCTATGTCTGCCTCCTTTGGCCTGTCTGCAAATGCCTCTCAGGCTCTGTGACATGCTGCGGTCTGCACAGGACTGCTTAAAAGAGAAAAGGGAATTTCAGACTCCAGCATGGTTACCACAGCACCGGATTTGCATCAGGGGAATGAACACAGACAGTTCCCATCACGGCTGCATGGTGTCTTTTGTCACATTAAGTGGATGTTGAGGACTGGAGAAAGATTCTCCAGTCAAAATGTGTTTGATTTTTACATGTATTCTGTTACTGTGTTGCAGGTGAGAGTGCAGTGTTGGTCATCACAGGATGTTGCAGTGGAATTAGACAATCCAAATCAAAGCAAAGACCACCAAGAAGCCCGGAGTGAACAGCAGGCTTCCCAGTTTGCAGAGTCATCTACCTTCAGTTGGTAAGAACAGTTGGTAGTGTGGACAATGCCGGAGTTATCTTTAAAATTATCACAGGCATCTATGAGTTGTTTTAGGGAAAGGACCTCCCGTGAGAAGAAGAAAGGCCTCTGGCAGGCACCGTAAATCATGTAGCATCCCACTATGGCCCTGACTGAACAATTGAAAGAAGATGTTTAGGAACAAGTTGAACCCTAACTTACCATTCCCATTGCCAGCTCCTGTGTGGTGCTGCTTAGATAAGCCTTGCTCCTGATGGCTAAAGATAGAAATGTTTTTCCACTCTGATTTTGTTTTTCTTTTTAAACTCTATTAGAGCAGGCCTCAAAATAGTTTTGGAGTTTATTTAGTTATCATTCTTGGTTTCATGCTGGACATCCCAGACTGGCTGGCTGACAGAGCTCTAACCAGGGCAGCTGAGCAGGCTAGTGCCCAAATACAACCTGCCATCAGAAACCCCTTACGAACCATAGTTGGGAGCGAGTGGAGGGTGAAGCCTTGTGATCTTGCTGCCAAGATAGAAAACTAATGTTTTAATGGTGCATAATGCTGCTATATCTAGCAGGAGCCGAAAGGGGACTATTTTGTTCAGACCAGTGGGGGTGAAGCCAAACCAGCCCCCCAGATTTGTGGCTGCTGCATTGGGAGCTCACGTAGCTACCTGAGCTCGGTGGCTACCAGGAAGCTGGCTGCTTGTCCAGTAAGAGCTCGAGGTGCCCGTTGTCACAAAACGTGTGTTCTTCTTGCCAGTTCCTTCATCGCTAGTTCCTGGGTAATGCTTCTTCCCCATATGGCAGTCACTTCCACATGTGCCAAGGAAAACAGGGTGGATTTTGTGCAAGAAAGTATTTTCATATTATTTTCAATGAGTAGATGAGAGTCATTCTTCCTGCATCATCCAAAAAGAGGAATTCTGGCAATATGGTTTGACTTCTGCTGCCTTCACAAGTTGCCTTTGCCTCCATCAGAACAGTGGTGATGGGCATCGGAAACAGCTGGCAAGTTTAATTTCTGGTGGCTGTGCTTAGCCAGAGGAACGTCCACCAGAAGTATTTATCCCAGTTATCAAACATCAGGCACACAGCATGGTGTCTCTATCACATCCCCTTTTCTGTCTCTGCTAGCCAACCAGTCCACCCCAGAAATGATCCCTTGTCCTGCACGTAGTCTCCAGTTCAACATAGAATCATAGAATCATTTTGGTTGGAAAAGACCCTTGGGATCATCAAGTCCAATCATCTACCCTATTCTACAAAGTTCTCCCCTACACCATATTCCCCAACACAACATCAAAATGACTCTTAAACACGTCCAGGGATGGTAACTCAATCACCTCCCTGGGCAGCCTCTTCCAATGCACTCTTTCTGTGAAAACAGGAAGCGATTCTTTCCTCAGTCACTGAGCATACAGGCCATCTGCCAGAACTGGTCAAAAACTTATATCCATTGGCCATTGTTGCAGGGAAAAAACAGCTCAACTCACATAGGTTAAACCAAATCAGGTTTGAAATGCTTTAGTGATTTATTAAGGACACATAATTAACTGGCAAGCAGTGAACTATATATTCAGGATCTATGTCAGCAATACAGCAGTTCAACCACAACACTAGATACTTAGGAAAGACTAATAAATTCCTGCAAGTTCCTAAACCAGGAATTAATCCCCACTTCTGTAATTAATCCCCACCAGTTCTCATCCCACGTTCGAAGGCACTCACCCCTTTCTCACTGGCAAGGGGGGCCCTTCAGGGGGCAGGGGTCCCCCTTTTTTTATACCCTGCTCCCACTGGGGTTGTGGCGGCTGTAGCTCTAGGGGTATCCACGCTGTTCCTTACAATCAGCTAATGCACCTGCTGGTGGGAAGGCACCCCAGCAGGTCACCCACACACACCCAAAGCGTGGGCCCCTACACGCTGCACCCCACAGGCCCAGGCCCTGCGCTGGGTGCCAACCGCTGACGGCATCTCATGGATGGGGAAGCAGCTGCGTCTGGTCTTGGTAGAGGTTGTGGTGTGCCAGGCTGGGTTTTGACTGCTGCTCTGGTCCTGGGCTGAGGCTCCTCCCTGCTGTGTTACAGATTGTTACGCTTTTTTATGCAGCTTTTCAGACCAAATTGTTCTTTGTTTCAAAATTGTCCTTGTGGTTCCCTGGTTGCTGTTTAATCCAGCTGATGCCTGCCATCCTCCTTAGCGTGATCAGTTGAGAACTGATGGTTGTTTCCCTCTTCAGCAAGACCAGTTTAGGGCAAATGCCCTCTCAGAGCTTTTGGGTTTTCCATCCACAAATGCTGTTTACAGTCACTTATCTAGCTAAACAGCTGTTGTTTTCCACTGTCGTTTTGGCAACGCTGAGCTGTGCAGGCACCTCCACAAGTTATATTACACAACTATCAAACTGATATCAAAGAAAAGAATACTGGCCCTATGACCGGATTTGGGGGGAGATTATTCCTATATATATTTATCTTCTCAGTGCCTACAAGTTGGTGATTTTTTTAACTTACCTACCTCAGTTTGCATAGCTATATGCAATTAATCTAATGCAATTTGAATGCAGTTATTGTGCTCAGAGGATCAACCACATATGTCTATAAACCTAATCCCTACATTTTTGGGGGGGGGGGGGGGGACGGACGGACAGGGACAAGGAGGGGAGGAGGAAAACTTCAAAGCTGCTTTTGTCACACCATGCTCTAGGAGACTACAGACCCTGCTTGGGGCAGTGTAATGTGCAGCAGCCCCTGAGCGGGGGCTCTGTTTCTCCTGAACCTCCCAAGCAGAAAATTAGAGGCCAGTCCTAAAGACGGACTTTAGGAAGGTGGTGTGGGGGCCACAGGCTGCCCTTTGCCTCGCGGGGACTCTGAGGGCAGCTCCTGGGGATCTCCCCTCTCCCCTTCGAGGCCCTTTGCAAGCTCCCAGAGGGATGTAAAATGCCCGAGTGCCACCCGGCCTCTGGCCTACAGCCTGCAGGGCCGCAGCAGCTCTCGTTCTGTTCCTTGCCCTCTCTCACCTGTTGTGTGTGATGCCGGCTTGGGGCCAAGCTCTTCAGCAGCTGCCCTTTTCCAGCTCCCCCAGGCGTGCCAGCCCCAGGAGGCCCAGCCCCATTTGTTTGCGGTGGCAGCCCACGAATAGTAACTACTTGAGGCCATTTCGCACGCTTCTGTCATCTTATAATTAACACTCGGTCCTGCCATCTGTGAGAGTCCATCCCCCGCCCCGGGGCTCCCTGGCATGTCTCTCCCCTTCCTCTGCTGCACATCGCACCATCGGCCGCAGTCGTCTGCAGAGATGCTTCTCCATCACACATCACCCAAAGGTCCTGTGTGCAACCGTCTCATTTTCCCCCCCAAATGGCACTCGTGGGCAGAACAGTCACCAAGCTGGACAAACGCCCCCTTTGCCTTGCTCTGCGACGGACCCTTCTCTTTCACTGCTACATCAAAAGAACTTGTTCACCCTCTTGTCCTGTAGCAAGACACCTCTCCTTGCCCTAGGGGCTTTCTTCCAGTCCTGCAAGGCAGGAGAACCAAAGGAAGCTGGGATCTCACTGGTGGCTATGCCCACTGGAGGATATCAGTGTTCTTCACGTGCTAACTCCTCAGGGTGGTGAATACACCTTAAATAGCTTCCATCTTGCAGGTTGTTCCTTCCCAGGTTCCTTTCCCCAGCTTTCTCCTTCTTCCTGCAGCTAATCTGCTAGACATGGATAGCTTTGCACATTTTGTTCTTGGCAGTTTCAAATGTTGCCTTATCACCTTAAAAAATCAGACCATATAGTGGTGGCCTTAGAGACGGCCTGATTGATATCTGAGCAGCCAAACAAACATAAATTTGAATAAAATTTGGCACCCTGTTGCCTGTGAGTTCTGCTGATTCTGAGAGGATAATTAAGCAATGCCAAGTAAAGCGTGTGTCCTGAGCGTGCATGGGGCTGAGGCTTCAGGTCTGTAGAAGAGTTTGCAGGAACGGCATGCAACCCTCATGGAGGGCCTTTTCTCCATTATAGATCCTGCACGACCCAGCCTGTGCAGTCATGGGGATTTGCCATCGCTGGCCATGGCCAACCCAACAGGACTTCTCTGTGTATTTATACAGAAATTCAGAAGCTTGCAGGAAGAGGAGAGAGTTTCCTGGTGATCCTTAAACAAACACCGATGAAGCCAGGAGCTCCTGCAGCTCAGCTTCCACCAGCACCATTAGAACTGTAGTGACAGCGCGAACATGCTCAGAGGAAGAAGATGTTTCTGGGTGGCCATTTACTGTGTAATCGTGACACAATTATTCAGGTATTCTCTAGCCACTTTCTCCAAACTCATTCTCCCTGTCCCGTAGGACACTAATGCTGTGGGAGAGTGGACTCCCTTTCAAAACTTCCCTGATTGGAATGTCACCATGAACCTGCGGGCACATCCTGTGCCTGTTTAATTTTGTCTTGGGCAGAAAGGCAAGGAGGGGAGGTCTGCACCAACTGCTGCTGCTGCGTGTGCCCCGCACTAACCTGGGGGCTGTTTTCCTCTGCAGACCAGATGGGCATCACATCCACAGGGTAGGCTGCCTGGTGAGCAGACTTCATTGCACGGGTGACACCACCGTGCGCCCACATGTAATTCCCAACCTGCTGCCCTTTGTAGGGTAGCACACCTAGGCCATAGGAGAGTTGGTACAGTTTTCCAATGGCCAATGCAGATCTGGTGGCCCAGCAGCAGAAGAAACTGCTTAGTTGGCCACAGCGGTCACTGCACTGAGGTCTAGGAGTTAAAAATGGGTGGTTTTTTCCTCCAGCAGTGCTCGTCTACTTATTGGCTTGATTGCAATCACAACCACCTTACCTTGTAACTGATACTGTCCACCCTGACGTGCAGATGTTCACCTGGGTATCAGATACTGCTGTCTGTGTTTGCTTTTGTTATCGCCCACCATCAGCAGGTCTCTTTAGAAGACCAGCTCTGACCAGACACTGAGGAGAAGAGAGAAATGCCATTTATCCTCCTCTCCTCTCACCGATCAGCCTTTTCCCATCACACAAATGCCACTGAGGGCGGGAGACAATGGTGGCTGGACTACAGCCTTCTTGAGATCTGAGAAGAGCGTGCTGAGGTGAGTCGAGTGGTCCTCAATTTCAGGCCAGGCCGTTCTCGCAGGTGACCTCCAGAACACGCACCTGCTGGGCAGCACCAAGGAAAGGTCCAGTTAAAATCATGGAATCATGAAATTGTCAGAGTTGGAAGGGACCTCTGGAGATCATCTAGTCCAACTCCCCTGCTAAAGCACATCCCCCCTATAGAGCACATCACTCAGGACTGCATCCAGGTGGGTCTTGAAGATCTCCAGAGAAGGGGACTCCACGACCTCCCTGGGCAGCCTCTTCCAGGGCTCCATCACCCTCACCGTAAAGTTTTTCCTCATATTTGAGTGGAACTTCCTATGTTCCAGCTTCAGCCCCTTGTCCTATGGCTGGAAACCACTGAAAAGAGTCTGGCTCCATCCTCCTTCAGCTCACCCTTTAGATACTTATAAACATAAACAAGGTCTCCCCTCAGCCTTCGCTTGTCCAGGCTGAAGGGTCCCAGCTCCTTGAGCCTTTC
>BJBW01012271.1:0-76707 GCA_004320125.1 Scolopax mira | reverse complement strand
GATAATGCAACACTGCAGCTCAATAGTTCATTTTGAGGTAAATCCGTGTGATTCCCCCTGTCCTGCTGCGGGGCTGTGGCATCCCGCCAGGTTCATTACCTGCCATCACAGCCCAGATTAACCATTAAATACCTTCACGCCTCAAATACCATTTCCCCTTCCCCCCCCCCCTTCCCCAAGCGCGGGACCGATGAGGCCCGGGGGGGGGGTGACACGACGCGGTGACACAGACCAAGACGAGTCGCCCGCGCTGGAGGCACCGCCGCTTTGCCTTAAACACACCCGCACCTGCCCCACGCGTGACCCGGCCCCGACCACCCCCCGCTGCGGAACGCCGGGGGGGGGGGGGGGGGGTGACGGGGGGGTGTGCGGGGTATGTGTGTGCGGGGTATGTGTCTGCGGTACCGCGCGTGCGCGGGCCCGCGCGTGCAGGTGTGCCCGCCTGTCCCGCCCCGCGCCCGCCGCAGCCCGCCCCGGGCCGTCTGCCGCAGCCCCGCCGCTCCACGCGCCCCCCTCCCGTCAACACCCCACCCGGGCCCCGCCCACCCGGCCCCTCTGGCGGTGCCCATTGGCGGAGGCGGGGGAGGGGGCGGAGCCGGGGTGTATATGAAGGGGCGCGGCAGGTGGGGAGCGCGGTCGCTCTGTGCCCCGTGGTCTGCGTTTCGCTCCCCTTCACCGCCGCTCCCTTCCAGCCCGCACACACCCCCCCACACCAGCTTGCCCCGCAGCGTGGGCGGGCGCACCTACACCTTCCCGGTGCGGCGGCACACGGAGCTCGGCCGGGGCCTGCCGGCGCCGCCCGCCCAGGGCTAGTCCTTTCCTCGCCGCTCGCCCGCCCCACCGCCCGCTCGCCATGGCCCGCGGGAAGGCCAAGGACGGTGACGGCAATTGGAAGAAATTCATCTGGAACTCGGAGAAGAAGGAACTGCTGGGCCGCACCGGGGGCAGCTGGTGTGAGTGCCGGGCCGAGGGGTGGCGGGGCCGGGGGTCGGCGATGCGGCGGGCACTGCAGCACGGCCCCGGGCGCCCCGCCTTCCGCCCGCTGCAGCGGGGCTGCAGCCCCCGGCCAGCGCGGCCCGGGGCGGGCGAGGGGACCGGTGCCGTGACCGGCGCGACGAGCCCAAGGCGGGGTGAGGGCTGGGAGGGGGGGTTCCTCGATTCCCCCCCCCCCGCCCTTTACTCTCCCCAGGTGCCCTGTGGGGCCCCGATGGGGTGCGTGGGGCGCCGCACCGCGTAGGTGGGACTTCAGGTGGGTCCGGGGGTGAGGCAGGGTCGGCCCCCGGCCCCGGGATGGAGCCCCGGGCGGGCCGACCTTGGCGAGGGCGCCTCGTCCTTGGGTCTCCTTCCCCGGTGGCTGGCCCGGCCCGGGAGCATCGCTGTCGGGGGAGCCTGCCCTCCCAGCTCTCGGCTGCCTTGGACGTCAAGGTGGCTTTCCTTTTTTTTTTTCCCCCCCTTTTCTCCGGATAAAAGAAACTGAGCTAATTTTACCTCGTCGAGAGAGAGAGCAATTGGTTTTTAATACCTCTGCAAGAAGGAAATGGCTATATGTGCATTCGTGATTAAATGCTCATGATGTATTTATTAGGTGCTGTACAAATAGCACTTAGACTAAGAGGCTTTTAATATTTTTCTTTACGCAAGTAGACAGTCTTCCAGTTGCTGCCACACGGCTGGTGTGCCACCCTTGTGATGTTGAATTTGGTTCCTGCTGTAATGGATCAGCCGGAGGTGCCACATCCCGGAGCCGCCAGCTTCAGCTCGGGCGGGTGGACTAGAGCAGGCTCCTGCCGTATCTTTACGTGAGCAGAATTGGGTTGTGGGTGCGCATGGATAGGGATTTTCTGCTCCCGAGGCACCAGGCAACTGCGCAGTGCTTCAAATGCGGAGGCTGAACCAGGTCCTTCTCCCAGGGTGCCTGTACCTGTCTCACTAGGAGTGATTTCCATTTGTGGAGTCATCTGCAGGCTGATGATCCCATTCCTCTGGTATAAACCTACCTGTTGCAGGAAGCTTTCTCATCCGACCCTGTTGTGCTCAGTCGCTAGACCCGCTGTGTGTTTTCTGAGACCTCAGAGTGGTTTTGACCTTTAAGGTGTCTTTGGCGTTAAGAGCATCCTGGCTGGGAACCTGATTAAATAAGCTACCTCCCAGTGTTTGCCTTTTGATGTTACAAAACTCAAAGGCGTTACGCGGCAGACAACAGCATTAGTGTTTGGTTTGTTACAACAGCACCTCCTATGACCGTGCTCTGGAAAAAATTTCCACACGTCCCTGACGTCACAGCCATTTGCTTTACGCTGCCTGGATACCAAAGAGTGCTTTTAACTCCTGGAGCACCATGTTCCTGCGTCCAGCTCTGCCCTCCAGCCCTGGTTATCTCCCCTGCCTCTGGTGCACGTGAGGAAGATGAGAGGATGGAGTGCCTGTCTGACTATGTCCCTCAGCCTCCGTGTCAATGGCTGTCCCTCCTGCTCGCCTGTCTTTCATAGACTTGAAAACCAGAACTGCCCGTTCTCATTGAGGTTTCTCCAATGATGGAGCTTTTTTTTCATTTTATAAAAATGATGGGGCTGGAGAATGAGGAGAAATACATCCACTGACTGCTTCTTACCCTTTCTTTGTAGCTCATCGCTTCAAGTCCTTCAACTAGACCACATCCTTTTTTGTTGGCAATTAGATGAGGACAGTCCAAGATCAAGCAGGCTCTCTTTGGCTTCTGCGCTGGCCTGCTGGTTCCTGCAGCCTGATTAGCATATAGTTGCTTGGCATGGGCTGGCTTATCCTTCCTGTAGGTGGCATGGTGATGCCTAGTACAGCATGTTACTGTGCAGTTAATCAGTTGAGATAATCCTTGTAAACAGGTAACTGATACCCAGAGTCCGATCTGTGCTGTGTCTCCAGGCTCTTCTCCACCCTCTCACCCCCTCCAAGATTATTCTAGTCATCTCCCTTCAGACCAAATCTAAGTTCAGTCTTTCATTATTATGTAATTCACTTTTTAATTGGTGTGAGCAGTGCTGGAGTGCCTCTGCAGACATATAAGGCTGCTAAACGTGTGGTACTGTGACGTGTCTGAGTACTTTTCTATGCTTCAGATTGAGCACTGGAGCTATTTTGGGCCTGAATTCTGCTCCCATTGTCTTTACTGGAGGCGATAGCCTGAATTACTAAGGGAAATCGGGCTTTATAATTGCTTAGGAACCTGAATGAAATATTTACTGTAGGCTCTCCTGGGAATAGCTTTGAGGCCTAGAGCTTCATGGAAGGAGTGCCCTTCAGGGTACACCCGTGTTGTGGCTTCTTGCTGCTGGGCACTCGCTTCACTGAAAGTCTGCCATCTGTGAGAGCGAGCAATGGTAGGGCTGCGTCAGCCACGGGGTCCTTTAAAACATGGAATTTTCATGTTTTACAATCCCAATTGTAAAATTGGATTGTGGTGGATTCTAGGATTCATGAATTTCTAGGTTTTCAGGGGTTTGTGATTCCAGCCCTCCCCGAACAACTGCAGTGACTTATATTTTCTGTCTCCATTGGGGATTAATATTTGCCTCTGTTAAATATTTGCCTCTGCAACAGGGCTGGCCATCCAAATTCGGTGTGCTGGGCTCTTCCTTGCAAGTGGTCGAGTTTGGAAATTTTTGTCCTGAGATGTGACTGCTTTGAGGGCTTGATTTGATTCCTCTTTCTGTTTGTTTTCTCTTGCAGTTAAGATCCTCCTCTTCTATGTCATCTTCTACGGTTGCCTGGCAGGTATATTCATTGGGACCATCCAAGTGATGTTGCTCACTGTCAGTGAATTTGAGCCCAAATACCAGGATCGAGTGGCACCTCCAGGTAACTAAATAGGAGGCCCGTGTTTGACTTGATGCAGGCTGTTCTGGGGAGGCGGGTTGGTTACTCACCTCAAGAAGGAGGATGAAATAAGCATGTTGTTGCTGCAACACATATTTGTAGGGGGTGGGTATGTTCTCAGCCTTCTGTGTTAACAGTACTGGGGCTTGAAGGCAATCCTGTTAGAACTAAAGGTTGCATCATGTGGAATATGCCTCCTGTCTGCAAGGAGCTTGAACCTGGATTGCTCTTCTTCCCTTCCCCTAAACTGAAGTGATGGAGTGAGACTAGGAGGCTTCACTTGGGAAGGAGCTGTGTTTAGTTTTCCTTTCTTCATAGCCCCTGTGTTCTCATGGGTAAGTGAAGGGAAAAAAGTAAAATGTTGTTCTTATCTGTGGAACTGGGGTGCAGGAGGAGAAGGGGAAAGAGGTATCGATTCTAGGGTGTGCTTACTGATTAGTATTAGCCAACACTGAACTCCTGTGGGTCATCTGGAGGAGATGGTAGCACACACTTCCTAATGGGTGTTACAGCTGAACGTGTGGCGGGAGGTTAAAGATGGGTCTTGCAGTCGCTGATGCGTGACCTGTCTTCGTTAGTCTCCGATCAGAATTAAAAGTGATGGTTTCTGCAGTGTCTGTGGCCAGCCTGCCTTGCTGGGGCAAACGGAGTGAGTAGCCCCTGCCACCAGTTCCCTGCTCTGCCCGTCCAGGCTCTGCTGCACTCTCTGATCCCCTGCAGCCAGCGGCGGCTCGGAGCGTGGGGGGGGGGAGCTGTGCAACTGCTGCTTTCCCACATTGCAAATGACCTTGAGGCTGCTTGGCACTGGGGATGGTAACGATCTGTCTCCAGTTGCTGTGTAAAACAGTTCAGAAGCTTTTAATAACAGTGGTATTTAAGTGACAATTGTGAGGCTGATGGCTTGTAGCTACAGAAGTTGGCTCTGGTGTCGCATGGCGTCTTGTAGCCCCGCTGTCTGCAGCCCTATGCTGGGATTATTCCCTGCCCTAACAACACAGGGAGTGTTACCCTCACCAAATGGTGTTACATCTCAGCAAAGAATCATCTTTTTCAGATAATTGCCTTTCCGCAAGCATTTTTTTAAGCCAGAACAGAGACTGGAACTGCTGTGTTAATGTGTGGCACTTCTTAGTGTACTAGTGTGGCTGGGGTAAAAGCTGTCTTAAGCACTGAAAGTGGCTGTTTCTGTCTCTGCAATGGGCTTTGACATTTGCAGGAAGGACAAAACTGTCACTGATACTGCCCAGAGCCATTAGCTGCCTCTGAAAAGCCAACATGGCTAATGGTGGAATAGTTATTTCGATAATGTGTTTCTCACCAGCTGAAGCCCAGTGGTCTCACCAGACACGAAATAATTAGTGAAGAAGCCCATGGATCTTGGGTCACATCCAGATAGACCTGCTGTTTAGCCTGGTGTCACATAATTACTCATTCTAGGTAAACCGTTTGCCTTCTGTGTAAGAGCAGAAATTTCAAAAGCAACTCTGTGGTAAAATTTCTGTAAGATTTCAGCCTGCAGAGGATTTTTATTAATCTCTTAATTGTGTACTGCACCAGTTCTTCTGGGGCTTACCCCTTTTTTTGTTTTTAACTGATAAAAGGAACTGAATTTTGAGACTCTTGTAGCATGTATTACAGAAATCAAAATGGAGGAAGAATGAAAAGGTGGTCAGAGATCTTTGTCATTTGCTTTCAGGACATGTACTGAAATCAAGGGGAACAGAATCCAGCTCCTCAAATACAGGACAGTAAGCAGCCCAATAAACAAGAGTTTTGAACCAAGCTGTAATGGCACACACATAGGACTTCAAGGAAATAATTACCAGTCAATAGCACAGGATCCTTTTCAGGGCATCATGTGACAACTTCTTCTACAGATGCAGACAAGCTGTGGGTAAAGCATGGTGGAAGTTGACTCCTCTTAATGTCTAATCTGTTCTTCTTCCTGTATGTAGCACAGCAGCCATTAGGTCACAATCAAGTCAAAAGTGGCCTTTTAATACAGGTTTTCAGAGAGGTTGACACTGTAGTGACCTGCTGCACTGCGTTGCTGCCTGGGAGACCAGCAGTCCCTGTGTTCCCCTGCTGTGCAGGTCTCTCCCCAGTGCTGCAACTCTTCTGACAATGAACACACGTGTGGGCATAGTCACTTGGCGAGCATCAGACTTGAATTTTTCATGACTGCAGAGTACGAACTCCATAAAATAAGGTGTTGTGCAATTCTAATTCCTGGTTCTCGTGGGAGGGTTTGCAAGCCAAGTATGTATGTTGTCAGCTTGATAGAGCCGTGGATGTTCTAGGAAGCTAGAGAACCTGATTTTATTCCTGTGACAGAGCTCTGCCCTGCTTGAGTAAATCGCTGCTGTGTCAGCCAAAAACAGCTGGGAAAGGGGGGGGGACTACACTTCCCTTCAGGATTTGCAGGAGAAAATGCTGTGGAGGCTGCTATAATATCATTCTTGTTCTGAAATACAACAGATTTCATAACAGCAACAGAACCTACAGGATGTTTTATTGAGTTATTGACATGGGTATAACATTGAAAGCCATAAAGTGCTATTTTTGTACCCAAGTGTCATTACTATGCTAATTGGTTTCTGCATTGAACACAACAGGAATGTTATATAGGGCTTCAGGGCAAGCTGAGTTTTGTACCTTTCCGTGGTACTTTTTTTTTTCCTCCTGCTTTTCTTTTGTCTTGGGGTGGGGGAGGGGACAGTGCAGTTCACCTTCTTGTCCAGCCTTGCCATTGCGACAGCCCCAGCTTCCCAGTTCCACGTGTGCTGCAGGCTCGGACTCTGCTTTAAGCACAGAGGACATAACCCTGCTAATAAGGAAGGATGAGGCTACTGCCTTTTCAACACAGTGTGCTGAGTGTTTTTAAAAAAAAAAACAACCAACCCATTATAAATTGGGCTGTGTATCCTGCCATCTTGTGGTGTGCATCCTCTGAAATGCAGCATCCTGGCTGGTGCAGGGATGGGAGAGCTCGCTGCTGCCCAAGGCTCCTCAAGTGGCAGCTGGAAGGAGGAATCTGTGCCCAAATGAGGGGATTTCAGGTGTCCCTGCTTCCTGTGCTGCCTGGCCATGATGTGCTTGGCCAGCAAGTGTGTGGAAAAGGCTGCTGGGGTGTGTATTCCCCATTCTTTAGCGTGGATGGCAGCAGGGAGGTGTCAGGAAAGCCCCAAGGAGCATATGCCATCTCTGGTGAAGTTGCAATTTTCTGTTTTGATCTCTTGTCATCTCACCACCTATGCTTGAAAGAAATCTCTGAATCTCAAGCTCTAGGGGTGTTATCCACCAAGCAGATTTTGCTGCATTTGTAGGAAACTTGCACCTGCTTTTTGCAATTTGGGAAGGAGGTAGAGGGTGACTAGAAGCTTGGAAGGACATCGCTTGCTTTTTTTCGGAGTCTCATCTCACTTAGTGAGATGGGGGGGGTGGGGTGGTGGCAAACAGAAATGTTGTAGTGATCACTCAGTTTGTCATCTCTGCAATCCCAGAGGAGTGTTCAGACTCATTCTGAACCAAGATTGCATGATACCTGGAAATGAATATTGCATGATGAAGCAACAGTGGTTACTATGAACTTACACAACCATTCCTAATAATAAGCCTGACTTCCCATTTCTAGTTTCTTCCTCTTCACCCTCGGAATACTTTTTCCTTGCTCCTGCATCTTAGAATGATAAAGCCTATGTGGAAAATCTGATTTTAAATGAAGTTGAATAAATGTGATTTTATTCCAGACAATGGTGGTCTGGAAGTGAAACTGTAGCTGTGAAAAAAATCTGCTTTATACCATTTTGTTTTAGGTACCTTGGTACATCCACAGAGTTAGAAAGCCCCAACAGAAGGTGGTGTCTGTGACCAAATCAAGGCATCTCTCATCATTTACATGGACAGTGTCAGTCAAATGGAGCCAGTAATTGTATTTCCTAGCAATGCACTCTGAGACAAGTGTGAAAATCATCAAAAGTAGTTTGTCAGTATTTTCTTATAAGACTTGATTCTTCAAGGTGTGACCAACAGCATCACCATGTTGTTGCATTGCTGCGTTAGTAGCATGAGATGCAGAATGGTGGCAAAACAGATCATAGTCTGAAGATGAGGAGAGGGTTTTTTAGACTCCTGGCTACGAAAGCACTTGAGGCTTCGTTTCTTTTCCCCCACAGAACTTGCTTATGAATGGCTTCCTCCTGTGCGTGGACCCCTGAGGGGCTTATTCAGCCCTGTACTGAGCCATGTATTTCCCTAGGGGTCTAGCAACCATCCTAGGTAGGGCTGGAATGGCTCAGCCTTGTAACTTTTTTTTTCCATGTTATCCCTACTTGCTACAGTTCCCCTAATGGGGGGGTGAGAGAAGGGTTCAGAGGGGTTCCAAAACTTCTGCAGAGGTTACCTCCTCTCATCACACCAACACACTTTAAAAAAACAAACAAAACCCCAAAACTAAGCCCAAAACAACCAACAACCAAGGCTGCTTAAGAAGGGTTCAGTGATAGCACTTCTCTGATAATGGTATTGAAGCTTTTATTTTGGCTGTGGGATATACAGATGGAAAACAAAGGAGGAAATGATAGATCTGTGGTTAGGGCTTTGTGACCGGTCAGTGCTGGCATGTGAGAATGGAGTTTGTGGTGGAAGCTGGTAATACATTTTTAATTGGGATAAAGCCATTTTCATAACAAGCCTTTCATCTTCATAAAGGTTTGCTTTCTTATGTAGGGAGACTGGTGTCTACTTTGCTTTTGTCCTAAACAAAAACCAAAAAAACCCCACATTCTGTAGCAAAGTCCAGTCTGATTCATCCAAGTACCTGTGAATGCCCAAAGTTTGGCTGAAAGCAGCCCAGCAATGGCCACAGGCCCATCTGCCTGGCAGGAATGGCTGTTCTCTTGGGCTGACCACTGCAGCAGCTGTATGGATTTGCTGCTCTGCAAGGATTTGCAAGACACTTTGGGATGGAAGTTTGTTCTCCCAACTGAGTCCTCTGTCTCACGGGCAGAGGGTTGGCTTTGGACTGCACACGTCAGGGCCAGAGAAGAGGGATATTCTACTGGGTGGCTTTTATACACCATGGGGTGTGTGTTGATGACCTTCCCTTTGCCGTGCCTGCACGAGGGCCTTTAGGCATTGCCTCGGGCAGGACAAAAAACAGAGGTGGAAGGTTCCTTCGTTTTAAAGGTCCTGAGTAAAAGTAATAGCTTAACTGCCCAAGCGTAGCTTAACAAGCCTGGGCAAGCTTCCTTGAATTTTATATTTATACACTTGGATGACACACCTGTAACTTGAACTCTGGAAAAGGCAGAGCCAGGAGAGCAACCAAGGCCTGTCTTTGCTGCAACTCCAGATAGACACTTCAAGTGAGTCAGCCTGTTGCTTCCCAGCTGGGTGGTAACATGAGGAGGGTTTGGCAGGATGGGATTGAAGTCCCTTACTAAAATTGAACACAGATTATTTATTATATATATATATATATATATTTATAACCATTAGTGAAGCAAGAAAGGCATTACTGTTGCTTGAAAAGGGGTTGAAAACCACTGACTTTAGAGAGGAGGAGGAGGTAATTCTGCTCACGGAGCAGCAAGTCGCTTCTAAACTTGTAACACTCAACCTGGTCAGTTTGTACCAGAGGGAGTTTTGAGCGGTTAAAGCTGCTTCCTGGAATAAGATTTGAAGCCCTGAGCTGCTCCCTGGGTGTCTCGCTATCTTTGGCGACAAGGAGCTGCGTCGAGGGGAACAAAGCTAATCTTTGTCCCAGGTTACAAATTCCAACTCGGTGGGTCGCGGGCCGGGGGGAGCTGCCTTGAGGAGGGACTGAGCAGAAGCACTCCAGTGGCTTTGGAAAAATTGCTGGAGTCACAAGCTCCTGTGGTTTGGGGCCAGCCAGCTAAGCTGCCTGAGTTTTGCACCGAGGGAACTTGTTGGCAACAGGCCTGTTCTGAAAGCTGTCAAAGCAAACGCTGCTCCCCTGCTCCTTTTTTTTTTTTGTTTTTCTTGCTAAAATGAAGATGACAAACAGAACAGAAGTCAAGACCACAATAATTACTGTGGCCACCATGAAAACATTACTTAAGTTGAAAATGCGAGCTACGCATCAGTGCATTCAATTAAATCGTGACCTAAACATCACGCTGGAGCAACTATTTCCAAGCCCCATAATGAAAAGTGAAAGGTTTGGCACTTTTCATCATCTCTAGGCGTGTATCTTGTCCCTTCTATTCTCTGTGCATTCTTTTTCTATTCATCCTCCTGAAATCAAACATGGAGATAGTGCCCAGAACCTGGCACATCTCTGTGATATTTCCTGCTCACCTTCTTGGTGATGAGCTTCTGATTCCAGAGCTCAGAAGGCCATTTCTGTAGTGAGAAATACCTGCTTACGGAGTGAAAAGACCAGAGAAAACCGTCAGGCTGATGAATTTACTGAGTGAGAAAATGTCTCCTGCCCTGCATCCTGCAAGGGAGACTCACAAAGGCAACGTGGACAACAGCCAGCAGAGAGTGATCATACCTGATGTGGGGAACCCATTGTGTTTCATTGTGAGAGTTGATGAGTGGGCAGCTCTGATATTTATCCTGAACACCTGGTGTGTTTTGCAGACTTCCAAAGGATACGTGCAGAAGAGTAGGCTTCTTGCGTGTGGACCTTACTGTGTGTGGTTGGTCTCACGTGCAGGCAGCTTCCCTTCTGTCCTTGGGGAGGTGGCAGAAGCGGGCAGGGGACCTGCACTTGGCTGTTTTTCATGATGTATCACGAAAATCACACGACCCAGAAGGGCTGTACGATTTTTATCTGCTTAGTGATGCAAACATCATGCTGAATATTTCAGACTGGTGTTGGAAAGAGGAGATAAGAGCTCATCAGAGCCTCCCCTCTTGTGAGCTTAAGCTGTTTTGTGCTAGTCCTGAAGTCTGAAAAATAGAGATTGTTAGAATGAGTTACGTTTTTGGTGTGTGTTGCATTGCCCAGAGGCTGTGCAACTCTGAGGTGTACTTAATGTTTTCTTCCTGATTTTGTTCTTCTTAGGACTGACTCAAATCCCCCAGGTGCAAAAGACAGAAATTACCTTTACTGTCTCCGATCAAAAAAGTTTTGAGCCATATGTGAAGAATCTTGAGAAGTTCTTAAAGGACTACAGTGCTGACCAGCAAACTGAAAACATAGTATTTCAGGACTGTGGGGGTAAGTCTCAAGCTTCCTGCAGCTGAGGGCTCTGGCTAATGCCTCTACGTCAGGTCTATCAGAAGCTGAGGGTGAGCTGTGGTGGCCTCTGTTTTTTGGCTGTTCTTTTGTTGTAACCAACAGCATGTTGGTAAACTTGCAAGTTCTGGTTTCAGTCATGTGCCTGATCATTAAATGATCCATTTGGACAGACCAGACTTGGCCAGGGATGTACCTAGGAGTTTACTGTAGAGGTCCTATGGTTGGGACCTCCTAGATTTCACTGGAGAAAGTTGCAGCTGACTCTAGAAATCGCGTGGCTCTGACCTTATCCTCTGAAAGCCACAGGGTTTTACTGACAACTTTGCTAAAGCCAGTGTCTGTCCTCTTGATGCATGCAGCAAAACATCTGGGAGTATTACTCCTCACTTAAAAAACAAAACCTCCCCCAAAACTTGCTGGTCTGGGACCAGCCCACACAGGTGGGGGGTGGCCGGGTGCAGGTCTGTGGTGTCAGCCTCGAGAAGGTGATGACATTTACCTGTTTGGACGAGGGGGAAATCCAGACTACACAGTGAAGCATTAAGTGTTGCTGTTCCTGACAAGCAAAAAGTCACGTTGCATGTGGTTGTCTTTCCATTCCCCGCCTCTGACAGAGGCACCGACCGATTACAAAGAGAGAGGACCATATAATGATCTCCAGGGCCAGAAGAAGGTCTGCAAATTCAAACGTGAATGGCTGGAAAACTGCTCTGGAATAAATGATCCCACCTTTGGGTACAAGGAGGGCAAACCATGCATCCTCGTCAAGCTCAACAGAATCATCGGCTTCAAACCTAAGGCAAGTATCTCCTCCCTTTCTAGCAGAGGCGAGGAGTTAGATAAGGAGGAGGAGTTGGCTGCAGATCTGCTGTGCCTGGGGAGAGCTCAGTGTTAAACCCCTTGGAGGAGAAATTGTAATACCATTTGAGTAACTGCCTTCAAAAATACTTTTCATTAAAAAGCAATGCACCCCACAAGTTGGTAACAAGCAGCAGCACAAACGAGTGACGGTGCAAGTGCCTGGCTGTCCATCTGGTGGCTTCTGAGCCACTGATTGAACTGTTGTAACGAGGTCTTGTCCTCAAATGATAAAACCCATCTTAAAAGTTCCTGTGTGCTTCCATGGGACTGCCCCAGACCGACTTATCTGTGGTAAGATCAGTACATTGTCTCGTGCCCTCATCTACTTCATTCTTTCTTCAGGCAGCGTGGAGTTGCCTGCCTTCCTAAAAACCATTTTATAAAATGAAATAGTGCTGAAATTCGTTATCAGACTAATATATGGGCTATAAAGCTTAAACTCTATCTGAGGGTCAGGCGCAGCTCTCACCACAAGAAAGGTGAGGAGATCTTTAGGTTATTTCGTGCAGCTTCCCAGGCACTGTAGGGTGTCTCTGTCACCCACGTGCTCTGCCCTGCACCTGAAGGCACGTTTGCAGTAATGTTGGAGGATGTTAATCTCCACTAGAATGGCTTCTCCTTCTAGTTCCACCCCCTCCCCCCAACATATTTAAATGCTAAAGAACTCTCTAATGATTCAGTGGTGTGGAAAACCTGCCACTCCACCCTCAGGCTGGAAACAGTGTGTGTGGTGGGCTAAGCTGCCTTCACCACCATCCCTCAGTGCAGTTGAGGACAGGGAATGGTGCTGTCTAGATAATGTCTTTTGAGGAGCATTTTTCTTCAAAGGAAGCCTGTCCTGTGCTAAAAGAAATTAGTTGAATTTTGGCTCATCTGATCCAGGGTGAAAACAGTGGGTGTGATTAGGAGGAATGTGCTGTTTGTGGGATGTGGTGGCTGTGGGATGACATAAGATGGGCACATTTGATGGCTGGGAAAGAGAAGGGTTTGGTGTGTTCCTGGTTGCCACAGAGCTCTGGAGAGTTCCCGACAGCTGGGGCCGGTCAAGGAATGACTTGACGTGTTGTGCTTAGAAATGATGGGTGTATCCACATCCACTTGTTTACCTCATTCCACGCTCCAGCAGAGACCCTGTAGCTCTTGTGTTGGGCAAGGTGTGTGCAAAGCAGATCTGAAACCTGCAAGGCCATCACAGTCAGTGCTCCCACCTTTCCCTGGCCTGCTGGGAGCCTTTCTCCTGCCCCGTAGGTGGTGTGGGTGTGACAGCCACTCTTTGTTCTTTCTCCAGCTTTCCCAGTCCTGGCTGCACACACCTGGCAGGCAGGTGCCAAATCCTCCATCTCTTCCTGCTGCTGCCTGGGTTTTGCACAAACGAGCCCCATTCGCAACCGCTCCGAAACGCTTCCCCCAGAGACACCACAAAATTAAAAATAGCCTGATGGGCTTCCTTTGGTCCCCACAGCAGTAAAGCTGTAAGAACAGCTCTCTCTCTGCTGGGGTTAAGCTCCCTGGCCTTTAGTTGTGTTACTCTGAGCGTCCGTCCCAAGAACCACCACCAAGAGCTGTCTCCTCTCAAACTGAGCTGGAAGGGATGCTGGTTAAGGGCATGAGTTGGGCACCACTGAGCTGTGCTGCTGCAAAGGTGCTGCCGTGTGTAACGTCCCCTTGTTTTGGGTTTCTTCTAGGCTCCAGTAAACGAGAGCCTTCCTCCAGAGGTTATGGCAAAATACAACCCCTATCTCATCCCTGTCCACTGCAGCGCTAAGGTAAGTTAAAATACAGGCTGTAGAGTTGGGAAGATGATGGTCTGAGTGAAGTGACCCCTTTCTGCAGACAGCTGGGGTGGTTCTCACTCGGGATCTCTCCTCCTTCAGAACAGGAGTTTCTCAGAACCCAATCGGTGACAAATGAGAGAGCAGCCCTCACTGGGAGGGGTAGAAGCAGGGCTGGGCACTTAAAGGGGATCCTCAAAAGCAGCTGTTTTGCTGCCTGAGTTCTGTGCTGGAGCTCTTAGCAGGGCTGGCTGAAAAAAAGGGACTGCAGGGAAGAGAGGTTTTGCTTGGCCTTGTAAAGCAGCTGAGAAACAGCAACTTTTTTTTTTTTAAGCCAAAGATATAGTGCATTTTGGCCAAAGGCAGGAAGCTGTGATGGTTTCTGAATGTTTAAAGAAACGGCTGAGTTTTTAACTAAAAAAACTGATGGGTGCTGGGAGATGCTCACTGTGTAGCTGCTGGTTAGAGAGGGCTGAGGTGTCCCAGGTGTCACGTGCTGTCACGTGCTGTCACGCTGAGGCTCAGGGGTGACCAAAGCGAAGTCGTGGTCTTGGCCAAAAAAAAAAACCCCAGGTGCTGCCGGAGAAAAGGGGCTGCAAAAGGTGAGAGCGGGGGCGATTTATCTTTTTATTGCTCCCCCCCCTTTAGAGAGAGGAGGACGCTGACAAAATAGGCACCGTGGAGTATTATGGGATGGGCGGGTACCCTGGCTTTGCCCTGCAGTACTACCCCTACTACGGCAAGCTCCTGCAGCCGCGGTACCTGCAGCCGCTGGTGGCCGTGCAGTTCACCAACCTGACCTACGACGTGGAGGTGCGCGTGGAGTGCAGGGCCTACGGGCAGAACATCCTCTACAGCGACAAAGACCGCTTCCAGGGACGCTTTGATATTAAATTTGACATAAAAAGCAGCTGATTGTAAGCACAACTCTCTTCTCTCCCCCTCCTCCTCCTCCTAGCCATTTAAAAAGGTTAAAAAAAGGAAAAAAAAAAAAAAAAAAGAACAAAAAAGAAAACCTACTAGTCTTGAACAAACTGTCATACGTATGGGACCTACACGTAATCTATATGCTTTACACTAGCTTTCTGCATTTACTAGGTTAGAATGTAAACAAAGTGTAGCAATAGCGACAAATATTTATTCTACTGTAAATGACAAAAGAAAACAAAATTGAGCCTTGGGACGTGCCCATTTTTACTGTAAATTATGATTCCATAACTGACTTGTAGTAAGCAGTGTTTCTGGCCCCTAAGTATTGCTGCCTTGTGTATTTTATTTAGTGTACAGTACTATAGGTGCATACTCTGGTCATTTTTCAAGCCATGTATTGTATCTGTTTTCTACTTCTTGTGAGCAAAGACTTTTGCTGTCCAAGGTGTAAATACTCAATGGGACTAGAACTGGCATGATACTTCTCATTATTTTGTTCCTTTTCAAAGAAAGGCCCACCTGTGAGACTTTATTTAACAGCACTCCATACGGCTTCTGACTTTTTTTTTTTTTGTGGTGTTAGGGTATTTTATTTGGAGGGGTGGCAGGGGAAACTAACTTAAGTGAAGTTAAAGAGAATAGATGATTGTGTACTGTGCTTTGTAGCGAATGCTGTCTCTCTCTCTCTCTCCACCTTTTCCCTCATCCTCCAGTATGTTGTGTGAGAGACCGGGTCAGACTATCACTCTCCTCGGTGATAGGCATAACTCTTTGCTTTGTATATTTTCTTTTCTTTTTTTTTTCTTTCTTTTTTTTTTTTTCTTGCTGGAGGCATCACACACTGTGGTGCTAATGTCTTTATTGAATGTTTTAACCATTTTCATGGTGGAAGAATTTTATATTTATGCAGTTGTACAATTTTATTTTTTTCTGCAAGAAAGTGTAATGTATGAAATAAACCAAAGTCACATGTTTGAAAATAAATCTTTATTTTAAACTTTATAAAAGCAATGCAGTACCCCATAGAATGGTGTTAAATGTTGTCTAAAGTGCAAAACTCTATGTTCTAACATGTAATAATAGCCAGGAGTACAGTGCTCTTGTTGATCTTGTATTTCAGTCAGGTTGAAACATTGGACAAATAAACGAATGAACACACTGTTGTGCGTGCGTGTCCCTTGCGCGGGGGGAGGAGGGAGGCCATTAGCTGTCCAGGATCTTGAAGAAGTACTGCACCTGTTTCAAACAGAAAATACAGCTTTATTGGTCCCAGAAGGTCTGAGCTGAAACGTGCATTGGGATTGCCTTAAACTCCTGTTCCCACCTTTGAGCAAACACGTCCCACACCAGTTCTGGAACAGCAGGATTTGGTGTTACTTGTTTTTCCCTCTCCCTGAGCCGTGGCTGCAGCAGACGCCCCTGTGGCTGGTGTGTTCCTGATCACACCTCCAGGAATTCCAGAAGTCTCCAATGTATTCAATGTCACTGCACCTTTGCCACCTCTGGAGGCACAGGCCGTGTGTTCTGACAGCAAGTACAGGTCAAAAGGGAGGGAGGGTGCACACACAGTCACAAGCAGCACTGAATGGCAGGGACTTGCCCTGTGTTGCTGCTGAGAACAGGCCCTGCCTGGTGGGGCTGCTCAGACGTGACAACATGTGGCAGCTGCCTTCCTGCAGGAGTCGAGAGCACTTTGTGCTGCGTGACGCAGATTACTGGGGAGAATTTTGCTGCATAAAGTGATAAAACGTGACTATCCTCCAGCAAGCTGCTCCATAAAGCCTTCCTCATCGGAACGCACGATGCTGGAAAAACCAGCTGCTAAACTTCTTGCCATCTGCTAGAAGGAATAGACCCAACCCCAAACCAACAAAATTCAATCCAACAACAAAAAACCTACCACCCTGAACTGCTTTATTTATAAAAGAACCAAGGCACAGTTAGATAATTTATCTCATCTCCTTTTAATTTACTGTGAGTACAAAGTCCAAGCATGAACTGGTAATAAAGATAATGACTTATTCCAGGGATTGGGACAAACACTGTAGAAAGCTTTATGGTGCCTGTTTGCTTCAGTGAGCAAGTGACAAAAGGGGCTCAGATCATGTACTCATTAATAGCATATGAAATAAAGCAAAACCAAACTCCCTCCCCCCCCCCCCCCCCCCCCCCCCCCCCCCCCCCCCCCCCCACCACCACACCCCCCAGCCCCCCCCCCCCCCCCCCCCCCCCCCCAAATTGCTTTCTAGTACCAAATCAGTGAAAGCAGGGTGGCCCCCTCTGATCACTAATTAACTAGGAAGTAACGCAGTAGCTACTGCAGCCACACACACACACAGACACACAGACACACACACTCTCTGCAGCCACCCACTGTAAAGACCCCAACAGGCCCCATGACATCCCTGTTACCACGAGGCTGCATACACCTCACCCCCCCTCCCCAAAATAAAAAACACCCCACAACCCACCTGACCAGGCATGTCCCCTGCCCAGTGGAAATGCTGCTGTAATTTGTCAGACCAAGTAGAGATACAGCATTAAATGTCCACAGGATGTCCAAATAAACCAAAACCAAACCACCCCGAAACTAAAATAACCCCAGCCCCAACCCCCCCACGCCATTGCCTCTGTAAAAACTATTTTCTTCAGGAGGGTATGGCTTTCCCTGCTGTCTATAGGACATTACATTATAAACTGCCAGTTTGAACATACTGATCTTTCTGCCCGATTGGCTCAACGTAGCTATGTAGAATTGCAGCCATTAGAGTGACTTTTTTCCTCCCTTCCAGTTGATATAGGACACCTGGACTTTAGAGAGCCACGAAACACAAACACACACGTTTCAGGAGAAGAGCTTTGGGCTGTGTCCCCGTGAACACTTGCACCAACCCACCCAGCGTTGGCACTTCTGGGCCTCTCTCCCCGGTTTGGCTGATGGCAGCCAGCTGGCCGGGGCCAGGCAGGGCCCTGGGGGTGTGCGGGGAGCTGTGCCAAGAGGAAAGCCAAGGGCCAAGAGCAGCTCCTCCTGTGGGCGATAACCCTGGGTGCAGCCCCAGCCCGGGACCTGCTGCCCTGCGCCGGGTTGGGGCCCAGTGGAGCTGCCTCAGCCTGTGGCCTCCCCGGGGGTGGGTAATGATCCACTGACACAGGTGAACGCTGTCCTCCCCCAGCGCCTGCCATTAGCAAACAAAAGGCATCGGGCCGTTTCAGACCTTGAAAGCCCCTGATTTTGTGCAACTAATTTTCCCACAGCCTCGGCTTACTTACAGCCGAGGGAAAACATCTTCCTCCTCAATTAGCTTTTATTGGATTGTTAAAGGTCCACACAGACTGTACTGGCAAGGCCCGAGCACACTATGTATTGTATAACGTACAAAACTAGGTGCCGGTATGTTCTCTCCATATATAATTATCTATACGTGGGTCAGCTGCCACCTAGCTCCCAGTAAAACCAGTTAAGAGTTGGCATGCCTGTGGTATACAGAAATGATCCTGCTCTCCAAGAGTCTCACCCTCGGGAGCAGAGCAGTGCTGGACAAGAAACACCAGAAATAAGGGCCATTGCATTACCCCCCTCACACACAACACAGAGTGTTTTGCAGAAGAACCGAGGCCAAGGATTTCAGCACTACCAAGAGAATTGGGGTGCCCTCATCTTATGAGACCCCAGTTGGAGACAGCTTGAAGAACCCCATTTCTAAAAGCACCAGGTACTTTTCTAAGGAGATCCAGCACTTGGAGGTACTCACACCAAGCATTCACATGGGAGTCAGGTATTCCAAAGCACTCTGTATTTTAGGAAATACAGTTACTCCCTTTCCCAGGGTTCAGGTACAGTATAAACCACAGAAGAGGGAGCTGTGCCTGTACAAAACCTCTCAACAAGCCTCACATTTGACTCAGGGCAAGGTCAGCTTCTCTGAGCCAAGTACAGCTCTGGTCCCTTTAGAGGACCCAAAGGTGGCAGAGGACAAACCCCCACCAGGAACTGATCTGAAACCAACCAAACGCATTTCACAAATGCCACCCAAATGCTCTTCAAATTATACTAACGTCCAGGTCTGGTCACCACTAACCAGGGATGAAACAGGATTAAATTTAACATCAGTGACCGATCTCAGGACCCATCTACCAGCTGTATAGCACGCAGCTATGCCTGCTCTAGCTCCTGCTTAGGGACAAATAACAATAATGCTCAGGAAGTAATAATAAGCAAGTTAACTGTGACCTTCTGGCTCTGACCCTATAAACTGCCTTGCTGAGGAGGAGCTCAGAGCTGCTTCAGTTCCATGAAGTTTCGTGTCAGTCACACACACTCGCTACAAAACTCACGTTAATAAAGTTGGCTGATCCCTCTGGGTTCTTCCACAGGTTACTGCAAAGTTTCAGGAGTTAATACAGCAAGCAATAACAAAATCCAGTCTAATGCACAAACAAGCACAAATGATTACCATCTGAACACTGTGTGCCTTAAAGAGCATGGAGAGGCCAGGCAAAATTTGAAAATAAAAATTAAAAAAAAAGGAAGCAAATCAAGTGAGGCAGCCAGTCTTCCAAAGGAGAGCAAAAGATCTTGGTAATAATGCAGGACCCAGCGCAGACACAAAGCGTACTGAAGATTTCAAGTGTAAGAATTACAGACACCTACAAAGAAATTCTCCTTCTGCCTAGAAAACAAAGCAAACAGCAGCGTTGATGAGAGGTGATGGCTGAGTAGTTCTGGAGCACAAGCTTTTGCCTACATATGGACAGAGCAAGGTACCCCTTGAACGGTACCAGCATTATCACACAGCAGCCTTCCTCACATCACACCTCAGAGCAAAGCCTGGCGCTGAAAGAGTATCTCAGCATCCACAGTCCGTGCCCCGTGTTCCCTTGGGCTGGCATTTCTGATAAGAGACCCCGTTCCTATCACTTGTGGCAGAAGCAAGGGGGCTGATGGGGAGCCCCCATCAGTGTAGGAAATACGCTGAGATCACGGATTCACTTCTCATCCATCAGCAGAAAGATGACGGCAATTTCAGTCTGTCATCAGCTCTGCCTAACCAAAATTGGCAGCTGGGAGATGGAAGGCTTTCTCATCCCTGTATTCATTTAGAGTCTGTCGCTCATCTCGATGCCTTTCATGCAGCTGGACGGATTATCACCAGCATCCTCTCCCCAAAGCCACCATAAACTCCCATCTCCTTGTTTCAGTGTAAATATCCAGGAAAATGACCCAGAGAGTCTTTGCTGACCTAGAGTTTTAGCATCGGTACGCTCTCCCTAAACACTTAGGCCTTAGAATTTTTTACAGGTTATCCCAGTTTGAGGTCACAATCTCTCTTTGTCCATTAACATTGGTTTGTACATCACCATGAGCCTGCCATCTCTGTTAGCAAGTGCACTTGCTAACACCTAAAATGCTTTTCAGCCACAGTTCACTCAGCTGCCTCACAAGACTAAATCATTAGATTAACACACCGAAAACCCAGGGATTCATGCCATCCTTCCAGCCACAGGCAATCCAGAAATAACAATGGTTGTCAAAGAAGAGGGTCTACTTAGTCACTCTATTATCTGTTCTGAAAATAAAGAATTATTTTCCCATATGAACCTGAAAAGGGTTTAGTCCTAGGAAGTTTGATTTAAAAAAAAAAAAAAAAGGAAAGTTAGTCACTTCTATCACTCTCTCAAGCATCACACATTGCAAGAAATAAAGCTGGTCAGGCTGCCCAAGGCAGAACAATTTGGGCACATGCACATCAAATGTCCAAGTTAATTTACTAAGTACAGCTGGGACAAAAACCCCAATGCGCCAAAAAATAAAACTTTGCAATGGAAGATTTTATTAAAGAAACACTACAGGGTAACCCAGAGCATATTCTGCTTTTATGCTATGTGCTGTTAACAGAGTCACCTCGAACACTGTGTATGGTTATGATCAACTCTGGAAATACAGTGAAAGAGAAGGGCAATGGAAGCTATTTGGAAATTGTACCATAAAACAAAAGATGTGAGAAATCTGAATTCCAAACAGGATGCAAACAAGAGGACAAGACTATAGTTCATTACTCCCCAATCAAAACAGCAAGAAAATGAGTTTTATACTATTTAATCTGTAACGCTACAAGAAAAACAAGTGAATCCAAAACCTATTTAAAAGAGTGTTGTTTTTATACCGTACATAACTACTGTGCTGACTCAGACCACTGATTTTTGAAATACAGGTACTACAGGTTCACTGAATCTCCCAACTCCAAGGCGTAAGCTAACTCCTCAGTAGCTGAGGCTGAACATGCTACCCAGGACTCTCCCACCAGGAGCTCCACTCTTCCTTTAGCAACATCTTTGGTCACCATCAGAAGAGATCATGTCCAGTAGAGCCACTGGAATGAAACAGAGTGAAAGGTCCTAGCTCTCATCTCACATGAAGAACCAAGAAGACAGTGAACGCTGCTTTTCCAAGGATCCCAAGCAGCTCCCCAAGTCATCAGGGTCACTTCCTCTGTGCTTCACATTTATCTTGAGGGACCTTGACTGCCTCAAAGTCAGGAGCTCTTGTGGAGCCCTTGTATGATGCCCTTGAACCAGTCATCATAGGTACAGACAAGACGCTAGGCACACCACCACAGATGTCAATGCAAGCTGCAAACCCGTCCTGAACACTGGATAAAAACACTGGCAAGGACCCCTGCTGCTAGTACCTGAAATGTCTAAGCCAAGTCTGGTTTGGATGTGTTCCTATAAGCTACAGGCATTGTGGGGTCTCCTTGCCAATGCTGAGTTAAGGCTCTCCAGTCTACTCAGAGAGTAGGTCCTCAGATTATGGCCAACAGAGGAGGAAGTGGTCACAGAAAGAGAACAAAAATGTGTTTCCACCCACATCACGGGTTCAAGCTAGGATGGAAACTACAAGCAAATAAATGAAGTAGAAAGCAGCCAAAATGTAAAGATCTTCCCGAGCAACCAAGATGTTCTGCAAGGCAGTATTTGGCTACAGGACCCCACAGGCTACACCTAGCAGTAGGGTAAAAGTTTTGACAAATAAGACAATAACAAAATATCCTGAAAAAAAACAATTACACAAAAGTACCACACAGTCTACAAGTAGAGGCCTTGCATACACCATCACAAGCCCCTGTGTAGACTGTGTCTCCCTGTGCTAATAGGAAACATCACACCAAAGTAATGGAATAAATTCCCCCAGTGTAGTGCTCAAAGTGCCTTCAGAAAAATATCAATGAATCTAGAAAACTCCACGCTCCTGTGGAACAGGTCAGTATGAAGAGACCAAGAGCTTGTTTCAAGTCTCAGCAGCCCTCTGTGATTTCAACGCTCCTGTTGTGTGCTAAACCATGTACCGTCAAAACAGGGATGGTGTGACCATCCTGAGTGACCAAGTTCCTATTCAATGGCTGGAGTGAGTAAGGCACCTACCAGAGAAACCCCACAGTTCCTGGTTTGTGGCTGGATCGTCTCGGCACGCCATGTCTCTCCAGCAGAACAGCAGTAACTACCACCGACACTGAGGCGGAAGGAGACTTGCCCACTCCGACCACTTAAGGGAATTACCAATTACCTCTTGCTCAGAGACTTGCCTCTGTATCTCAGTATATCACAGATATACTTGTGGATATATCACACCTGCCTATATGCCAACGCACTCAGGATTACAGAGGAAGAGGCAGAATCCAGCTCTTACCGAAACCAGAAGATGCTCGGTGATTTCAAGGAGCCCTAGGCTACAGCAAACACCCTTTCAGGGAACCGTTGCCATCTTGCTCCGTGTTTGCACAGCTGCTAGCACAAATCATCACAGCCAGTGTCTAAGCCCTCAGTATTATCACAAAACAAACCCAACACTGCTATGACACTACACTTTGAATAATCAGTTATTATTTACTTATGAAAGAAGAAGTGGTTTCTAGACCTCAATAAACTCTTAACTGAAGATAGCCCATGGTGTTAGCATCTATGAGAGACAGGAAACCTTGTTTGGTCTTCTATCCATATTAGCACATTTGGCTTTGGGGTTATTTTCCTCCCACATCCCACATATATTTCAACAAATATATGCAGATAGCTGTCTTAAATTCTCCTCTTAATTCCTGCTAGTTTACAGTAGTCAGTCAAGGAGGTTGCACTGTTGGGGCAAACCCTACACAGAAAGTACCAATATAGATAACAATTTGCCTATTTGACCTCTGAGAGAGAGAAGGGAGGTACAACTGTCTGAGGTCAGTAACAAGACGCCTGGTAAAAATATATTTGCAGCACACAACAGTGGGTACTGCAGTAAAACACTCATTCTCTTACCCCCAAAAAGGTACAGGACTCCTTGCTCAAGGAATGAAAGGAGATTCTGGGTTTCTACATAATCATGCAGCTACTGTGTCCTCCTACTGCTTTTGCTGTATGAGCTATTTCCCTGGGCTTTTTTCTCTTCTTTGCTGTAGCCTGCCCGCCGTGCAGCTGAGTCGCAGCTCCATCACTGCCATGCTTCAGCTGGAGGAAGAAGGGCAAAGGAAAGAGGACCTGGGATTGTTGGTTCAGTGAGAACATGCTGAGGGAAAAAAAGAAGGCAGCAGCCTCCAAGACACAAACTGGGCCTCAAATGAGTTATCAAGAAGTGTCATGTCTTCCCTCTGCCTTGATCTCCCCTCCACAAAGTTACCTTGCTCAGCGCAACGCGAACACGTGCCAAAAGCCAAGCCCTGTTTATCACACAGGTTACCTTTGGGATCAGGTGAAACTTAAAGAGCTTTGGGAGCTGCTTGGTTCACAGTCGTTAACATCTCTCTCTGGCACTTATAAACCTCAGACTTGGCAGAACAAGGGGCAGTTGGACCTCGGATCTTACCCAGAAGTGGAAGCACAAGAGCTGAACTATTTCACAACTCTGTTTAAACAAGTTTCTAGTTTAGTTTGCCTGTCTAGCCCACAAGTATAATAATTATACAACCTATGCTCAAAATTAGGCTGCAAGTCACCTAATACTACCATAATTTAATTTTTTTTTAAAAAAGAGAAATCACCAGCATGTGTTCAAGTTCCATGCCTCTATTATTGTTATTTTTAATTTCTCTTTGAACAGGCCTAGGCGAAAAAATTACTTAATTCTCTCTACAAGTATATATACAGCACCAGGAAACGTTTTGAGACAGAATTCCAGTGCTGGCTAACATCCTCAGATATGCAAAACCACCACCAAATAAGATGAAGTTTTTCTACACTCCAGATTCTCTTCAACCTGTTCCCACAGCTGTTGGATAAAGTGTCTCAGAAAGTTAAAATGGAGAAGCACTTGAATCATAATAATCATTGTCTGACACATCTTTCTAGAAATCATTTTGTACCAGGAGAGATTGAAATTTCCAACTGACAGATAAAAACAGCTACTGCTTTGATGAAAACTTGCAAAAAACACTGCCAAAAAACAACCTCACCCAAACCTTCCAATTTTTTATTTCTTTTCACTGGAGATGATTAAAAGCATCTTACCCTGGATTATGCAGCTCAGTATGGGCCCCTAATAAAAGACTTCATTGCAAAATTGCCATATGACTGAGTGAAACAATGGCTTCTTTATTAATATTTTAAAGACTCCTGAGGGAAATGCTGTACAGCTGAAATGCCCTCAGTGAAAGGTTCATTGCCATGCTATGCACTTCTGCTGTGTAATGTTTTACAAGCTGCACTGCCCTGTGAATGGGGGAGAGTTAGTTCTCAGCTGGTAGAGGCAGCTTGCATAATATCAGACAAGTTAATCGGTAACAAGCAATGCAGGAGACCTTTGTTCCGAGTGTGACATACACAAATTCCACACTAAGCACATTGACGCTTCTAAGGGTTACTCATTGACATGTTTTATTCAATGGCTTGGACTATACCTTGATGCTCCAAAAAGGTTAGTTTAACAGAGCTGCATCCCGCCGATGCCTTCCATCCCAAACTGCTGCACTATAACCTCAACCCACGGACCAGCTCACTCCTGGTACGAAGGCATTTCCAGGGTGGATGACAGCAAGCACCCTGCAGCACACCCACGTGTGGAGACAATGGCAGCAGGCGAAGCAAGGAAGCAGCAAACAGAAAAACACAGGAAAAAAACCCAGAAAAACAGAGTTGGCAGCCAGCAGAGCGCTCCTGTAACAGGAACCCTGTTCTTATGGAAATGGTGATGGGAAGTGTTTGTCCTGCCCCTCTCTACCCGCTGCAAGGCAAGGGCTCTCCTGTCTGCTCTGAACAGCTTGCCAAAACACCACCCTCCCTGAATAAAGGCAAAGGGAAAGGAGGCATAAGGTGTGCTTCTCCTGGCACTGTTTGGAACGCCAGACCAAGGACAGCTGGCTTCTAGCAGGTGGAAGACATGCTGCAACAAAAGCCCAAGAGCAGCACAGTTCTTAACATTCTTAACGTGAAACGTTCGTTTAGTTAATACCGAGTCTGAGGAAAATGATGCTGGTTTTCATTGCCCACAGCACTTGTCTGGACAAAACAGATCCACTGAACTGGCCCATCCTGTCACCGCTTGTTGTACAACATCACCTCCCGGTTCCCCAAGGCTGGTCCAGCCAGTTGAACTTCCAGCACCAGAACTTGTGCAAGTCTGTGTCCATCTGACCACCGTACCCAGTCTGTACAGTCAGATATTACTTGTTCACAGTAAGTCAGTCTCACTGGTGCGAGGCTGAGCAAGGGAAAGAAGAGCTTCCAGCAGAACATTGCACAGCCTGCCGGTCCCCAGCCTTCTTCTCGGCCACCACTGCACAGCTGCAATCCAAAGAGGTGATGAGCAAAAAACCCCAACCATCACGACAGCGCTCTCAGAAGACAAGCAAATCCCACTCTTCTTTGATAACTGCAAAACTGTCCCCCTTCAATAGGTTATTTTCATGTCTGTGGGTGCCACAAATAGCTCTGAGGCAAGGGAGAAGGCCAGCAAATGATACTCAAGGAGGTCCTTGCTACTGCCTGGCTGGAAAGCTGCCTGCAACGCTGAACTCTGACACGTTTCCCTCCACAGCCCAAGATGGACCCTGAGAGCACCCAGCAGCCATGGGGGGGCACACAAGGCAGCACCCTGGGGAGTCAGTGAAAGAGCAGCCATGGGGACACACCACTGAGATGGCAGCTGGCACATCCTCCACTCCCATGAAAACTGGCTTAAGAGTCCACCCCTCTCTGCAGTGTCACACAAAGCCTACCAGACACCCAAAGGCACATGGTAACCACGTTCCTGCTACAACTGCCACGTTACTGCCCTCTAGAAGAATTAGTCACCTGGTAACAGCATCTTCCTCAGCAACAGGGAGAAGGTTATTTTCACCAGAACTAAAGTTTCACCCATCCTAGAGTAGATCCTTTTTCTGCATATCTTATTGAGGGTAGCATCCTCTCCCTTTAGGTTTAAGTACACACACACATATACATGTATGGCTATTAAGCATTTTTTAATTATGCAAAGAAATCCCATGAGAGTGACTGATTGCTCAAATATCATGGTATAGGAACATAAAGCTAACGTGGATGGCTCAGACACAGTAGGCTGCACCTCAACGGAGAGACCTTTCAGGTCACCCCAGACACGTACTGTCTGTCATTCCTGGAGTGCTTTGCTGCAGTACAAATGCCCTTATGGAACTGCTCACCAAAAAGAAAAACCCCAAAATGCCACCTTGAACTGCAAAGTATGAGCAACAGTTTTTATAGGCAGAGCATGCCAAACCCCAGAAATACTGGTTTTGTTATAACCTCAGGTCCAGGCTACCAGGTTTTTTAATGGTTGCAGATTATGTGGATTCCTGCATAATCTGAAAGGTACTCAGCCACTTGAGACCCAACGAAGTGAGATGTGTGTACAGCACCACCTCCTGTGGAAAGTTTTACTCACTGTACTTCCAGTAACGTGAATGAGGCCTTCACTGACTGATATTCATTTGCCTTCACTTAAAGGGGCACATAAACCATGAAGTCTAGTAGCCACAATGCCTTGTATCAAGTACTTTGACTAAAACTAGTCCAGGAATGACTAACTTCAAGGAAACTTGTTTTGTCTAGAGAAGGATGATTCATCAGATCCAATGGTTTGCAAGGCTCTATTTCAACAACAATTTAGTAGAAATGTTTCTCAGGTCAAAGACGGTGAGTTGAGAAATAGAGCCATCTTTTACCATGAGTACATGAAAGACACAAATGCAAAACTGTTTCTAGTCTGTTAAATAGAGCATTTACTTGGCATAAAAACATGCATGTTTCAGTCCTTGCTCTAACTGACTCAGAAGGAACATGAATGCAGATCAGTACTGTAATTACTTGCTTTATATAGACAGTATATGGTAACTTTCAGATATAAATATATAAATCTTATATAACTTTTATATGTATAGTAACTTTTTATATAAAGTACCTGCCTTATATAAAATAGAAAAAAAAAAACCACCGATGAGAGGTAGAGTAGTACCTGCTTTGGATATGGAAAACAAATACAAACCCTTGCTCTGAATGTCCTACACACCTATCAATTGATCAGAAATATCAAGAAACTACTGGTTTAGCCTTCACTCAGGAAACCCTATTATTTCATAAATACTCCAATTCTTTCAGGCCCTCTTCTCTACTTCCCTTTCTTTTCTCTACCCATTAAAATGGGAAACTGATGACAAGGCTGAGAAAATGGATTGTTCTGCACTATTCGTGTCTATCCATTGTCACTTGTGAAAATACATTTTGTACTGATACGAGGACACAGAAGTCCATGAAGTGAATAAATAAGTGCCTGACCCAGTAAGTCAAAGAGCTCATCCAAGAGGCTTCAGGGCAATAGTCACCCTCCTCCTGTATCACTAAACCAGGAATAAAAAAAAAAGGCAGTTATAGCTTTACAACTGAAAATACACTGATTTTTCCATTGCGACCAGTGGCACGTCAGGCTTAACTGCATCTCCCCTCCTCTCTTGAGCCAAAGTGAGTTATTCATTAATTCTGGTATGCTTTAGTCACTGCATAAAATGTGAAGTACTTCATAAAACAAAGACAGGAGTTAAGGGTCAAACTGGTGGGAACAAGTGGTAATATTTGCTTTTGAGGTTTGTTTGTTTGTTTGTTTGAGGGATTTTTAAGATTAAAAGTGAACTTTCCTTTTCCCAGGTCCATGGAAAAGAGGTCTAACAAAAAAAAAAAATTGAAAACCCACTGTACTACATTAATTAAGTATAGAGTTCTAAAACTGGGTGCACAAGCTGACCCTTACTTAGTTAATCAGTCCTTGCTGTTCCCGAGACAGTGTTGCTCTCTATCCTTTCCCTGAGTACTCCTTGGTCATGATTTCTGGGAGAAAGGTCACTACCTTGCCCTTCTTAGTGACTGTCAACTAAGTATGAACCACCAAAGTCACCTAGAGTTTGGCTATTAACTTCAGCAAGCATTTGATCTACCCCTCAATTATCTATCTCATCTCCTCTAAGAAGTCTTGATTTGTGGACAATCAGATAGCAGCTGCCATTGCAAACACTTCTCAAGTTTCAGTTAGATCTTGAACTGTGGATGATGAAAACTGCAGAGAAAGATGAAAAAAAATCTTAAATAAGTAGTATCTGGCACTAAAGATACCTAACTGAATCCTTGGAAAAGCACAGTGTGCTCCCTTCTACATAGGAACATACCTTTATTGTGCTTCCATAAATATTGTGCATTTAAGGCCCATGATAGTATAGTATAATCAACCAGATTATCTCCCCTTTCCATTTCCATTTGGTTTTTCAAGTTCAGAAGTCACAAAACCAATTAACACACAGACCAACCTAATCAGCTTCCCATCCATGAAGTGGCAACTGCAGCAGTCCCTTTGACCATCTTGCCTCCCAGGTCCTCTGGGCACTGCTGACCCTGCAGATGTGCACACAGAACATGTGGCTGCAAGAGAGTCAGGACTGTGGCAGAAACCTCTAATAAGCTGCTTCAGCATTAACAGCATAAGTACTCCACACACCAGCCAACAGACACAGCTAAGGCTTTCTTGGTACAAATCCACTGGGCTCAATTCAAGCTCAGAGACACTGGGACTTCCACTCTGCAGCCCTGAGACGCGTCAAGAGAGGCTGAACCAGAAATGGGAGCCTCTGGGAAAGGATGATTCAGCCATCAAACATGACCAGGGTTGTACAGAAGCTCTGAATCAAAGGCAAGAAACATCTTTGTTTATGGTATATCAGACTGGCTCTGCCTCCTTTTGGGCTATAACAGTTCCATGAAGCCCACCAATCTGGTTCACCAAGAGTTTCAGAAAGCTTACGTGACAGCATCATCTCCCCAATAAAGCTTACTGGGTTTCAGAAGAGTAATGTAGCTATTTCCTAGTCTGTGAAAAAAACCCAAAAACACCAAGCCACCAACAAAATCAAAATAATCCCAAACCAAAGCCAAACAAACCAAACAAAAAGAAAACAAAACCACAAAACATCAAAATCAAACAACTAACCCACCCTGAAAAAACCCCAACAACATATATGAAGTGGGAATTGGGGAAAAAATAATGTTAGAAATTTTGTGTCATTATTCGCAGTAATGATTCTGGAGTTTGCTTTCTAAAATTTATCATAGAAACACAGAATGGTTTGGGTTGGAAGGGACCTTAGAGATCATCTAGTTCCAAACCCCCTGCCATGGGCAGGGACATCTCCCACTAGAGCAGGTTGCTCAAAGCCCCATCCAGGCTGGCCTTGGGATTTGTTGCATTTGGGATTTTATTTTGGAGAATAGAGATATAAATATAAATCAGAACATCTTCATACTGAATTTCAGAGACAAACACTGTCATGCCAAAATTTGAAAAGGGGCTTAGCCAAGCTCAGACAAAATCAGCCCCAGAGTTAGAAATGAAACTCTGGAGTTCCTACTCTTGTGCCTGAATTCAGATTGCCAAACTTTGTCAGCAAAACAGAAGTGCAAGACTTTACATGTGAGTTCGTTTCTGGAGCTATACTGGGTAGTAACTACAGCAGAATATTAACACTGTACAAAAAACAATCCTACCTGAAGAAAGGCAAGAGACTGCTACAGATGAATTAACTTTCTTTGGGGTTTTAAAAATGATCCTTCATCTTTGTAGTATAAGGTCGGATTTCTAGTAGGTCAGATTTCTCTCTGAAATTTACTCTCTGGAGTAAATTTCTGGACTCCTCTTCTACTAATCAGGTGTCCTACAATGACACTGTAAAGCTTTTAAAGCAACAGCAGCATTAACATCTGAGCAACAGCAACATCTCCTACTGGAACATGAACATAACAAACATGTGCTAACTCCATACTGAATGAAGCAAGTGCCAACACAGCCAATGTCATTCTCCTCAATGACAAGTGCCTTACCTGTCACCAAATTCACCTCGTCCAAGGCTGAGAATAATTGCTCTGTTAAACTCAGTATATTAAAATATTGTTATCCATTAAAGAATGGAAGCGTTCACTACCATTTACTGAACAGCATACTTCTTGGAAATATTAGTCTGGCTCAGTTTCCTTCTCTGGTTGTCTCACATGTCACACAGTCATTCTACTCTAGTGCAGCATGCACAGCACCATTACTGTAACTGGGGCTGAGGGGAGGATAAAGGTCTGCCTTCTGCTTGCCAGCAAATGAGACCTCTGTGACTGGCTTTGAGCTCCTCTCCCAGAAAAGCTCACCAAAGAAAAAGCCCTTCCCAAGATGTCTCTGTGTGTACTGTAGCATTTAATTTTTCATCAGTCATGACAAGTTCTTGCACTTAAGCAAATCCAGCTTCTCTTTTATTTTTCATGCAACTACATTTCATACAGATCTAAATCTAAGATACTCCAAGAATTAAAGTGTTAGCAATAGAGAGGTTTCTATAGTTTACGTTGTAATGCTTATTTGCCAAACAATCAGAACAAAACATTCACGGCTTTATTTACTCATTAGAGAACACTGACTGATGGCCTTTACAACTGCTGGCTTAACCTGGACCATTACAGAAGAAACTACAGATGAAGAGCTACATTCTGTGTACAGTTATGTCTATGGTTAAAAAATAATAATAATAAAATATTTTAGACCTCTCTTTCCAATAAATGACTGTTAAAATGACCAGTCTGCAGTGGGAACTGCAAAGTGTATAGTCAGAGTAATACTGGATAAAGAACTTGGTTTATGATTCAGCTCTGGGATTCAAAGGACAAACACATCATGGAGATCTTGAAAGAGAACTCCAACTTCTATTTTTGTTTTGGAGAAGCAATTCAACTGCTTTGTCTGATCCGACCTCACTGACAGTAGCTGTAGATTCAATTTAAATAACCAGCAAAATGGGGTTATACCTGCTTTGCACCAGCATCAAGGAGACAGGCAGTGGACACGAGAGAGAGAATTCTGATGAAGTACTAAAATGCTCTGTGAATGCCGGGGAGACTTTAATTTTTCCCTGCAGGTTATGCCTGTTTCTGTTGCCATTGAAAAGCCGTGACTAAGGGATTTTAGGCATGTGGTGACAAATACACGTTTGCTTGTTTAAATCCAGGCCCTTTGGACAGAAACTGGAAGTTGTCAACTTTTAACAACAGCCTGGAAATGGTTTAAAAAGCTACAACTTTGTTGATACTGGCTGCCGCTTTCAGTGTTGAATTTCACTAGTCTATTCCTTAAACTAGATTCAATTCCCTGGAAAACTGCACTTTAACCCACAGATCTGACTGTATTTCACGAAGGGAGATGGTGATGCAGTTGGCTCTTCTTCTCCCCTCAATGAAAACAGCATTTTGGCAGTGTAAAATAATCCAAGCTACAAAAATTCTTGCTGCTCCATCGTTCTGCTATAGTCTGACAGCAAAATACTCACAAATACATGTAGATAGTAAAACAGAAGATATGCATGTGCTAGAAAAATCATCTGCACTATTGCAGAGATCCATCCAAGATATGCTTACACATCTCTTCACCCCTCCTTGTACAGGCTTTAGTTTTGTGGCATGAAATTAAGTGAGTATTGTTTGGGTTTTCATAGTGAATACTTCTGTCTGTATAAACTCCCTTAATTTAACATTTTTTCCCATTTGATTGGACTTTAACGAAAGCATACAAGGCCAAAATCAGATAATAATTAGTAAGTTAATATAAAACACAGGAAATATTAACTGATGTGCATAATTATGACGGTCTACAAATAAACCTGGACCCCATCCGAATTTGAATCCCTACTGCCTGTGGCAGCTATTGCAAGCTCCACACAAGCTCCCTGTAGAAACAGTCCAGAGCAGGAGTCATGGTGGTCATACAGAAGCACTGTTAGGTGCTGATATCCAATCTCAAAGAGCCTTCTCAGACAAAGAGAAGAGTCTTGACTTTTCGTTTCACTAGATACTTTATTCTAGTATCACTCAAGAAAACTGCACAGATTAGTTTTTTACAGTATCAGTGTTAACCGAGTTGAACGCCCTTAATGAACTCTTTTCTTTTGCTTCTAGTTGATCAATCACTGGTCTCCAACATAGCTACTCCATATATAAAACACTTCAACAGCTTAAAACAGTGACAAGTATAACTTACCGCTTTAAAAATTCTTATAATGTAAAAGCACACGTTTGTCTAGCAGGTCTTACCTCCAGAAGTCCATCTTCAGGTAGGTCTGTGCAGTGGACAGCATTCTGAATCTTGTTCTTCCCAAAGACAGCACGCAGAGTTCCAGGTCGGAGATGACGGGCAATTTCCTATTGAACACAAGAAAAACAAAAGACCTTTGTGAACAACGCTGTTCCTTTATATCATGGATGCAATAGAATCTTATAAAGTAAAACATTAATATATGTGTCACACTATAAAAAAAAACCAAGGAAGGAAATTTCACAGTGAGGGTGACAGAGCCCTGGAACAGGCTGCCCAGGGAGATTGTGGAGTCCCCTTCTTTGGAAATTTTCAAGACCTGCCTGGATGCAGTCCTGAGTGACATGCTCTAGCTTTGGGCAATCCTGCTTTGGCAGGGGAGTTGGACTAGATGATCTGTACAGTCCCTTACAACTCTAAAAATTCAGTGAAATTCAGTGAAATTCCAGCTTGTACTACACACATACACAGCTGCTGAAAAACCATGACCAAGACCATGAAAACTAACTGCTTGAATGTGGGTTAATAAAGCCACCTTGGGTAAAATGCAAGACCCTTCTTATTACAGATACACCTCCCTAGCACTTGTATTAGCTCAAGTTAACACTTTTTCAGCTCTCAAGCACAGAACATGCTGTTCTCACTGAGCAGACACAAGAACACCACCTTGCAGAACTGCCTCCCCTAACACTGAAGTATTTGCCTGACATTTGTTAAACCCAGATACTGAAGCTAGCCTCTCGGTCTTCTCTGCAGTGCTTCTGACACCATGACTAGTGCAAACATCTGACCACCTCTGAGGATCAGTCCAGATTCTCTCTACATCTTTCGCTGTTCTTTGAAGTTGACATTTCAATAATCTTCTTCATCTCCAATGCCAAATGCCTCTTTGGCCTCTCTGAGTGTTTTTCTTATTGCAGCAGATACCACTCAGGTCCTGAGATAACATTCCTCCCCTATTTCTTTCCAATGATGTATCTCCCAATTTATATCACAAAGGACTGCCTACGTTGGCTGTCACCCCCACCATGCTTTTTCATTCAAAGCATAATGCAGTCCTTGCTGCACTTTACTATCACCCTGCTTTGTTGTCTTTTAACCTCTTTCCTATGCCAACTGTGCTACACCTTCATGGCCTCTCTTCCCAGCATTCTGGAGCTCTTCTCCAAGCCTATCTCACGCGCAGTGTGTCTCCTTTTAGAATTCAGTAGTGATGGCATTACCCATTTTCCCCCTCCTTAAAACCCTTTGGCCATTCTTGCATGAGTGCATGAGTGACTCCTGAACGCTGCCACCTGTGAGGAGACAGATGATGACAAGCTCAAACTACAGCTACTGAAAAAACCCCGCCATTCTTCCTTGTCAACAGAGCCTACATCAACCCCTTTCTGAAAAGGCACTGGGTACATTAGGGTGTAATTACTTTGGAAGTGGCCAACACAGTTTCGCTGTGCCACTCCCAGGTGTTTGTTTTGGTATCACAGCTGGAGGTTACTGCCCCCACAGACGAGTCACCAGACTGTATCATCCAAGCGTTTCTTAATTTTTGGTGTCAAAGGGGTTCAAAGTGACTTCAGCAGTGGCTTTTGGCTGACTTGGGAAACTTTGCACAGGTACAGATGAGAACCACTCGCATGATGCACATTCTCCTCTGGAATGGCAGTGAATGTTTTAAGCTAGTCCCAAAAGACCTCACAAGAGATTATGTGACAATACCCTTTAGCCACTTTACAGCTTCACACACTTGTCATGTCTCACTGCTAGAGTAAGACAATTGGACTGTAAGGGCAAGATCCTCTCTTGGTCCTGCAAGTCCTAGATATTTTCCTGTAATAACAATCAACAGTTATGGTGATCTGTTCCCTCGTAACCTAGATCTGTTAGCTATGGTGATCTGTGACCTGGAGGACAATTACACTGATTCAATGCTTGCCAAGTGTCCAACCCAAAACACGCTACATCAAGAAGTTTCAGTTCCCCATTGTTACTGTGAATACGTCACAGCTTATACAGGATCTTTGGATATGGATGTCAAGGATATTTGAATAAGATACACTCAACATCAAACAAATTTTGTTTCAGAGGAAAGTTCAACAGTTCAACTTTAAAAAAATCAAAGCCCCAAGTCAAAAAAAAACCCGTCTCCTTTACATGGCCCTCATTAAAGGCTTGTGATAAGGAAGTCTGCTGGAGAAACAGAAGTCACATGGGAGTTAACTATAGCTGTGTGACACTTTAATAAAGCCTTCCTTGAAACAACTGTTGATTCCAGTAACAGCTAGCTGTCAGAAACCTGGCAATAGCACTAGGCTTTCAAATTTTTTAAGGAGAGTTTGGGAATATTAGAAAAAAATTATTGTGGCTATGAAACCTTTGGAAACACTTCAGCAAGAAGCAACTCAGACCTAAAAGGCTAAAGCCTGGTATTTCATATTCTGTTTATTTCCTACCCATCAAACTCTTTTGCTCAAACTGTTTCATACTCCAACAGGTCCAAAAATGCTTTTTAGGAAACTTTCCCCTAATCTTCCTCACCACCACCCCTTTTTTCTTTTTTTTTTTTTTTTTCACCGCTTTCTTTAAAAGCGGATATGGCCTCCTGACTTACCATTTGTCCTAAACTCTCATTTCTTCTTCACAACTTCATAACAGAAGACCTCACGTTTCTTCTTTTGGACTCACTCCCACTAACATTGGCAAAAGCTCCTAGTATTGCAGCACGCAATCTCCTATTCTTCCTTCAGTTTCTCAGTGCAGTTTGCTACACACCCTCCTGCCCTCCTGAAACTCAGCCATCTTGCACAGAAAGGGACTCATTCCGTTCTGCCTGGGATTGTATTAGATTAGAAGTACAGTGAGGTCAGTCCCCCAGCACCATACATTGTTAGCACCTCACTAATAAGAATCTAAATAAGCCTTTCTTGCCTCCAGCTAATGAACAGGATGAGAGGTAAAGCAGCCTCTACTTATATTTACATAGCCAAAAAAGGATAGCAATTGTCAATTCTGAACTTTACTATTCCGTTGCTGTCTTACTACGCCACTGAGGAAGTCTCAGGGAATAAGGTCTCTGTAAGTGACAGAGATGCAAAGAGCTGTATGGATCATATACAGGTGTCCTTGTGTATATATGGCTGGAAATCTTGGGAACATTTCAGGGAAGAAGGAAGAGAGTTCCTTACAGAACTTAATCCTCAGAGCACATATTAATATACACTCTTCTGGTCCACGACAGGAAACTTGACGAACATTTTATTTATAGAGCCTCATCTGAAACAACAGGGAGACAGAAATATAATAGTGGGGTTTGGGTTGGTTCCCCTACACTCTTCATCCCCTTTTAAACCTCTTTTTCCTAAGATTTCCTAAGATTTCCTAGTTTCCAGAGTACATGTTATGAGTACTGATTTTCAAAACCTTTTTGAAAGTTTAGAGTGGGACGATGGAGGAGTTAAGAACAGCTACAGCTCTACGAAACGTGTAAGAGGAGAGTAATGTGTGCTGGAACTTCACGTGTGTGTGTAAATGGGGATGCCTCAAACTTGCATCTCACATAAAGAATACACTGTGGCAAAGCAAACCACAAAACAAATGCTGTACCAAAATGCTTCATCTTCTTTGGTCTTATTCAGCAGGCTAGTTGATGACACCTTACAGGCTGGGCTTTGATCTACAGCTAGCCCTTTGAAGATCCTTGTCCTACACTAGATACAGATGCATATATTTCATGTTTCTCTCTATCACACAACTGTGCCCAATGCAACACCGCCTGTATGAAGTACTTAGCACATTCTAAAATCTTTCTATTTATGTATAACTGAAGGGAAACAAAAATGTCACCAATGCCAGTAATATGTCAAAATCAAACCGAAAAATCATAAACATACTCATGAGTAAAGCTCATTAACTACTTTTCTTTCAAATGGATGTTTTTAAATGGGCTGGATGGGAAGTTATATAGAACAGTAACATATATTCCAGCCAAAATTGTGTATTTCAAGAAGATTTGGCCAGGTTTTTTAAAGCATCTGCCCTGAATACTTTATTTGGTACCTAGGAGGGTCAAAAGGCCACTGCTCTTAAACATTTCTGCATACTTTAAGGTTGTTTAAATGGCATTCAAAGAGAAGTTAGAGGCAATGACTGACTCTGCAGCAACCATTCCCTCCTGGCTCAGTGGGAAACAGCACAAACTCCGAATGGACCGAAAACACACAAAGGAACTTTTACGGCCTAAAACTTTGATCTACTTGAACATGAACTAGAACAAGGGAACCTTGAAAACTCGTTACTGGCCCTCTTGAGCGAAGCAGAATAAAAATAAGAGTTTGTGATCAAACCCTCTCCTATCCACAGTGTCCTTCCTGGGCAGGTTCATTCTTTTAGGTTCACTTTCAGGCCAGCAGCATTTAGAGGACTTCTTGGGCTGCAACAATCTCTGCACAGTTCCCTTTAAACTGACAGTAAAACACCTTATTTCCTTCTCTATCCAAGCCCTGACTGCACATCCGCTCCTTGCTCTTACTGGCATTCCTCATTCATCAATCTTTCTGAAGGTTTCATGTTGACTTGGTCTCCACACCTCTGCTTTCCCCACCCTACATGCATGAAGCGGTTTTCTTCTGCAGTTCGCCATGCTCCACTGCTGTCATGAGATGGTTCCTCTTTCCCCTTGAGGGTGCCAACTGATTTAGAAGGCAGTAGCCAGTCTCAGGCAAACAAACAAGTGCCTTTCTCCTTTTAAAAATCAGCTACACCCTTGTCAAGAGAACAGAACACACATTAACTGTGAACAAACAAAATAATGTAAATTCCACCACTCACCTTGGAATTTATCTGGCCGAACTTTAGCCATGGGAAAGCTGACTGCCTGGTCTAAGTGAGGCACCTGAGCTTCCTCTGTAGTGAGTAGAGGGTGATAAGCCCTTTCAGGAAAAAAAACACAAAACCAGACTCTTTTGCAATACAACAGCTATGTAAGGTAAGTAGGATACATGTTTCTCTCTTCTCTTTCCATCATCACAGCTCTTCAGTTAACTTTTATTTTCAAGGGACTTTAGCACCAGTCCTATCACACACTGCTGGTTGCAGCAGAGCACTGCACAAAATGCTCAATCCTACACAAGCCATCAGCAAGAGGCAAAATGATGAAAACAATGCAGAATACAATACTAGACAATCATCTCCTGTAATGCTTATTCAAACTAAGAAACACCTTAGCATTATTGTTACTGCGGGAAGAGCCTCAGTTGATCAGTTTGATATACCCTTCACAGAATTCCCGTTCAAAGACAAAGGCTTAACTGTCCAAATGAAAACTGTGGTCATGGATGATCTTGTGCATGATACCACAAGGGCCAGCTTCCTCAGCTTGTTTCACATGTTTTCTTTGCAGCCCATACTCTTTCCAAACTCTAGCCAACCAATTTTGATGTGTATGCTTCCCCTCTAGTTACCTCAGTTCTGACCTGGTCTATGTTCCCCAGTTTCACAGGCTAAGCCACCTTGCACTCAGCATCAGCTGCTGCAGAACATAACAATTTTCTACTCCTGCATCAGTCCAGGGTCCATTTAATCACCACTAAATGCTGTTCTAAGCCTTTTGTCTACATTACTGAGAGAAAAAAACTACATAAGATGGTGCTGTTGCCACTGTAGAGTCTTTAACTGGGGAAGAACATATTTTGCCCCGAAACCTGGGGCCTGCCTGTTGAAAGGTATTTCAGAAAGTTTCTAAATACAAAATCACGTCCACATTAGAGAGAATGCAATAGGTTTTCCTCAGCTTATATTTCACAAACCAATCCAGAACAGAAGTCTCTTGTTGACAGTGGCATATTTTCTCCTTCTTTGCATTCCACATGAGCTGCAGCAATGTCATGTACAAATATGGAGTCAGACTTACACACACTTCCAAGGGAGCCAGCGTTATCACAAAGTCTTTTGTACTTTCCATATCTTGCAAAAAAAGAATCAAACCAAAACAACTCCCTCCAAACACACACAATAAACACCCCTCATCTTTCAGTCTTTATCACAAAACAAACTGATACACAGGTCTCAAGAACCTGGAAAGGTTGCATTGGAAGTCTTTATAATATGTAGCCTAATCTTCTATCCCCTCAGCACTATGCATTTGACCCAGACATTCAGGTTATCTTCTCCTGACTGACGGTAAAATATTTATGCCTCCAATCACTTACTGGTGTCCTGACAAGTTTCTTGTATCTTTAACTGAGCCAAGTCTGTGTGCATACAGTTATGTACTTGATACAGCAGGCCTGTAAAGGTTTGTTCAGCAAATTAAATGATCCGATCCAGGCAAGAGCAGCCAAATTTTCAATTGCAAAGCTGTGAAAAGTGCATCTGAGGCTCACCTCCTTCCTCCAAAACCAAATAGTTTTCCAACAGTATCAGCAAGTACTCAAGTACTCAAACCATGGCTTGTTACAAAAGATAACTTTGGTCTCAGTAAAAAAAAAAAACCAAAAAACAAACCAAACAACAAAAAAACCCCAACACCTATTTGTTTCTCTGTTTATTTTAAAGTCAGCCTACCCCTGAACTACCAGTCTGAAGTACTGTATCTTTTGGAAGTTTTGTTGACAGAGCTAAAATTATCTCCCATACTCCAGCGTTGGCAGTTTTTTGGGAGCTCACAAGTCTGTAGAAGTTGTTACACCGTCTCCTTCTCACCCTCCATCCCCTGAGGCACTTTGATTCCCTCTGCTTCACTCCCACACGTTCCCTACCACTCCTCCTCTCTGGCAGCCCAAAGGTGTTGCACCAATTCTCCACAGACTCTCTGCTGTGGGCAGCAAACGTGGCACATTTGCCAGCCTGAGAGAGCATTTTTACTGGTCTTGGTGCCTCTGGTCGATGCTTAAGTAATTCTAATGATAACTGCCCTGCTCAGAAATTTATTTACTGTCATATATGTGTGTCTATCTGCCGTTGTCAATGGGCTGAATTTAGATAAGATCCAAGCAGCCACACTTCTGAGTTAAGTGTAAACTAGATTGGATGGTGAAGTCTTGAGGATAACTGACATATTAAATGTAAGTTAGTCACAAAATAGGAATAAAGATAAAATATCTACCTATCATGTTGCATTATCTGGCTGACATAAGGGATATTTATATTACTTGACAAATTGGAAAAAGGAAGCCTTTAACAACTGAAAAGCAATTAACCCCACAAGACATCAGAAATCACAGTATTTGATTATTAGTGGCTTTACTTTGAGCTTTGAAGGTGAACTACTGGTCCTATCAATGCCTTCAAGGCATCCAGAATTTTATCCATTTATCAATTCACCTGTAAAACAAGGATAAAAAAATACTAAGCGGCAAGGGATATTTTGGGATTTCATTAATTCATGTTAGCAAAATATCTGGAGAGCCTCCAGTGAAAGTCACTACAAAGTTGCAAGACGTTATTTTTGGTCTACAGATATCTTGGCTCAGTTTCCCCCTGTAAGAACAAGAATAATTATAAATTATATTTTCCTCTGAAATTTCATGGTGGAATTTTACATTTGCAAAAGCAGTCCTGATATCTGAGCTTTACACTCTGCTGTGCAGAAAGCAGAAAAAACAGCTTCAAAATTCTACCAAGAATTTCCTAGCTGAACCAGCTTTGGACTAGTCACTTCAACAGAAGATGCAGATGGATTGAAAGATAAAACTCACAAGTCTGCTGCAAACCCCAGAGATCTTTCTCATTTGGGGGCTTAGCACAGGAGAGCTTTCCCTTCCACTCTGTGCCCTCAGGCCTCTCCACTACAAGAGCAAGCTTTTCCTTGGAAGCAGCAGTGCTGCCATCTCTTCCCACGCATTGTGAACAGCCCTGTTCTGATGGAAGGAATCACTCATTATTTGTGTTACAACTGTTTTTCAAAAACCCCTGCTGTGTTCAGGACTAGCTGTACTAGTCAGCGTTCCTATACATACTAATAGATGGTTCCTGGTCTGGAAAACTTACAATAAGAGCCACAAAGAACAGGAAATAGGTGCAGAATGGACTGTACTTCTTTGGAGTGGGAAGCCAAGACACCCAGACAGTAATTTCCCAGGGGCACAAAGAAATACATATTTCACAAGGATCACAAGTTCAATGTCTAACTTTTAGCTCAGATCTTTTGAATCCCAGACCAGTCCCCCAACTACTTTCTCTGATTGATCCATCTCGTGATGATTAGCCATAGTCTGCAAAACTCAGGCCACACCAGGTCACCTATGGGAACTTGAGAGCTGCCTTGGGAACATGAAGAACAGCTGCTCACCCATCTTCTACCCTGACCTTGTTCTAGTCTCTGGATCTGGGAAGTCAAGGATTTCAGAGAAAGGGAAAAAGGGAAAAAGGGAAAACTTCTTAGCAGGAGTCTCCAAGGGAAGTCCCATGTGCATATTGGATGCAGTCTATCATACTGTAAACGAGAGAAGCTGCTAAAAATTCTGCTCAGGTGACCCTGCAGTAGAGCAGAGAATGTCAGCCTAAATGAAACAGACCAGCAAGCCACACCCCAAATTACTCAGCAGGTTCTCAGAATTTGAATTAATAATTTTATATCCAGTTTTTAAAATGCCTTTGTTTAGTTAATAGTGTCTACAGACAATCAGACCAGTGGTACAGAATGGAAACTGTCACTGCAGTTGTTCTCATGGTTGTCAGCAATTGCAGAGGAGGATTTTAAAATATAAAAATAAAATATATAAAAAAATAACTATCACCATCGTAACTGCAAACCTAAACTACTTAGTTTTTTTTTGTTACAGAAGGGAAGGCTTAGGTCATGGTATTTGATTTCACCCACTTTGAGACCTTCAATAATGCAGCTCGAGCAGAAAATAACTGTGGATATGCTCTGGCCACAGCATGTATTTCTTGCATTATCACAATGGCATGCAAAGCACCTGGGGAATTTCAGTCCATAAACACCCTGTTGCAATGTACAGTACAAGGATACCACCTATGCCAACTAGAAAGCCAACTGACCCACTTGAGAAACTGATAGATCTTCCATTAGTGATCAGTTCCTCTCAGATCAATCTCTTATTAGCAAGAGTACATGAGATACACTGTGATCTGCAGCTCCTTTTGAGTTGAGTTATTATTAGTTCTGACACCAATTTATTAACCAAGCTGAGCCTGGTTAATAAGCAGTCCTTTGGGAACAGAAAAAAAAAGAAAAAAGTCATGCACATCCAAGAACTGACTACTCATAAGCTGCCGACTGAAAGACATGAAACCTTTTGGGACAACTACAGCCAACTTCAGGATACTCAAGAAGACAACATCATCATGGTTATATGGAAAAGTGCTTCATTGCCCTTCTTGTCCATGTTTATAACTTCCTAAATTGCACATTTTCAACAAGCACCTTTGTTTGCTGACTCTTGCTAACTGCCTTCTACAGCGCTCTAGAAAAAGCCCTTGTAGCCTATTCTACCAAGTTTTACCTTGGTTTATTATTTTTATATTTTATTTTTTTTTACTGAGATGTAAATTGTATTACTTCATAACGTGAAGTATATGTAACATCACTATGGAACTACTATATTCCAATCAGAAGTCAGGAAGAATTCAAGTGAAGGACAAGGCTATCTATAGTTAACAAAAACTTGAGTCAGGCATGTAAGCAAATGCTCTAAATATATTAAAATCAAATATTCAAACATTCAAGGTCAGGCTCTGAGCAACCTGATCTAGTTGAAGATATCCTTGCTCATTGCAGGGGTGTTGGACCAGATGGCTTTTAAAGATCCCTTCCAACCCAATCTATTCTATGATTCTGCAAATACACAAGGTCAACGTGACCAAGATGCTAAGAAACTGCAGAAGGAGAAAGTAGTGGTTTAGTGCAGCAACAGTAACATTTTCTTTCCTAGACAGCATGACCTCAGCAGTTCCCGTATCTTCTGGAAACCCTGCTCCCTTTTCCCAAGGAAGGACTGAGGCTTCTATAGCCTTCTGGTTTTTGCCTGAATGCTTCTTTTCAGGGATTAACTTTTATGTATTCAAAACCATCGCTGTCTAATGTAAAAGAGTAATTTTCTGTCTGCTGTAAGCAAATAGAACACAAGGGAAACAAAGAAAACAACCACGTAGACCGAAATAAACCCAGGACCATCGTGTTCTCGAAAAGGCTTTTACCTTGTGGTAGCCTTTATGGACTGAATATATTAATGAATCTATTCTCAGAAACCTCAGCAGCTACAGCAGAACTGTAATAGAACAGTCTAAAGGAGGGGGGGGGAAGAAAAGGGAATCACCAAAGTCAAAGAAGGCAAACCTCCTCTGATTGCAGGAGGAGACTACAAAGACTACAACCTTTGTGTTTCACTGACAAAAACTGTATTTTCACAAGGGGGAAGAATATTTTTAGTTTTAAAAAGTGTTAAAACCCTTTCATAGGCATGGTAAATCGCATTTTAATGCAGTGTAGTTGGGAGAACAAGCCCCAGAGAGAACTCTGTGTATTAGCTTTGATCAGCCTACCAGTGTAAAATCACATTGTGTATTTGTCAATACCAGGCTGGTATTACACGATCACCTGATATGTTAGAAGCCTAACTCTCTTTCTACAGTCATGAGAAACACAGCTTTTCTGCTTAAGTCATCTAAGATACATAAGCAGAGATACAATAAAGATGTGGTATTTTGAAATGTATTAGCCAACTTTACTAAAAAAAACAAATCAAGCAAATGCTAAAAGAAACCAAGCAAGCAAACACTTTTAAAAGTTTGTGTGGTCACCTTGTCACCTTTTAAATAAAATCTGATTCATCTATAGGAGATACTAAATCTGCAACACCATTAAAACATGGTATATTCAAAGCTTGGAGAAAACCTAAACAGGAAGATACGATACGAACAGGATATGGAAGCTTTCATTTTGCAAAACAAGACCTGCAGATGGACAGTTATAAGTGAAACTCTGCACAGAGAAACCCCACCTCCTCAAGACTGAATAGGCAAATTTATATAACTCACAGCATTTATAAGAATCTTGCGTTCATCTTAGACACTTAAAATACCACTTTTGTAATAACACCCACCTACTACTTTGGGATGTAGTCGGTCTGAGTGCAAAGGCAGCCTTTATGATCCCTCAGCCAGTCTTTCAGGTTTCTTTCACACCTACCTATAGACACAATTAGTCTTTGCGATTTCAGATTAGGCTAAACCTCTTCATGTGTCTGCAGAGCTGAACGGCGCAAAGTCCTTGATCAAGTGCGATTAAGTGTGGCTTAAAACCTTACAAAAAATAGCTAGCCCTATGGCACTTTGCAGGGAAAGACCTAAATATCTAGCTCCAGGACACCTGGGCATGTTATCCACTCTGGAGAGTAGCTAGGAGGTCTCTATGGCAATAGAGCAAGTCAAGGAAGATGACTAACCAGCGCCATTAATGCCCTCTGGTACATCCCTTCAGTCTCTGGCCTCATGTTCCTCCTCTTGCTAAAGTAGGACAAGATATTCCAGCCTGGAACTAGGCATGAGGAATCCAGAAAGAACCAGTTCAAAGCCAGGGACAGCCAACCTAAGGGAAAGATGGGAACACAGATGGGAACCCTGAGGCTTCTGAAGTTGATGCTAGTTTCTAGGAGGGCATACAGAATTTTTGACAAAATGTCCAGAAATTGCAGTTAAGAAGGTGCCTTGTCACAAGGGTACACTAAACTATCGTAGTGACAGGTAGCAGAGCAAACTACAAAACATACCTGCATCAGCTAGAAAGGCTTTACTAGTCAACTGAAAATAAAAAAAAAAGGCATTGCAGCAACCAGAAACAAGATGCAAATGCACTCCAGTTTCAGTCCTCTCTCAGAAGTCCTCAGCACCTTCCCGCCAGAGGATGAAAGCAGCAAACTCCTCCAGCATCATGCCTCTGTATTGGTAGTGAACTTGATAACAGACAATGCAATACCTTTTGTTATACTTTATATTATATGTATATATAATACTTTTATTATACTTTACCAAATGAGTGTAACTTGTGACCAATTCAATCCCACCACCCAGGATTTACTTTATCAAGTCCTGTAGCTCTGGAGCCTCAAACAAGGAGTGGTAGATAAGTTTTTTTTTTCAAACTGTAACCTTGACAACATGCCTCAATCACATTGGATTTAAAGCAGACTTCAGTCTGCTTTAAAGCAGAGTCTTGAGGGCTCTCTGTCAGTATTTAGTCTCCTGATGGAGACTGCAAGTCAGTAATAATAACAGCATTTTTCAACATACACGTACTGACCCATCAAGAATCAAAGTGAGCCTACAAACACCAGCTTCACATGACACTGAAAAGCCATCATATGAGGGCAACCTTCAGGCAATAACAAGCCACATTTAAAGCAAGCCATTTGCAAGCAAAAGGCTCCTCCAACACCACTAATCCTCTGGATTCTTGACTCTCAGCTGCTACCAGGACTACACGCTGCTTTGGCAGGAAGAAGAAATATGACATTTACGTACCAATCTTGTTTCTGGTGTAGCCAGTGCAGACTCCATCAGATTTAAACTCTCACAGGTATGGTGTTTGGCATCTGCGCAGACACAGGCTTGTCTCTGACAACAAGCTATAACACTTTTGGAGGTAAATTTCAAACCATACACCAACATATTGTCAGTTTAAAGTGGTGGTGGCAACTCACAGTTACAGTCACATTATAGCTGTGGGTCATTACAGCACAGCTGCCTTAACACTTCCTTTCTTCTAGATCCAGTCTTAATAAGCCCCCTGCCCACACAGAGAGGGGTGGCACACAACAAGGCAGAAGATGTCCTGAACACACCAAGACTTTGGGCTTTATGAACCAGAGGTGTGAGCTCAGCAAAAGGGGGCTGCAACTAGAGGAAAGTCTCCCTGCACACACACTTGGTAAAAATTTACCATGTCTTCCAACTAAGAGGCCTCAGCACTATCTAGAATACATTTTCATTAGACTTGCAGAGACTGATGTGGAAATTAAAAACTGAAAGGACAGAGTCAGATGACTGACCCTAAATAAGAAATTCAATCATGTCTTTCCCACTGCAGGCTTAGACAGCATGGTGTTGTAACTAGTATCAATTGATCCATTTGCTGCTCTAGCTGATAATAGTCTGGCACTGAATGAAATTTTTTATTATTATTACATGACTCGGGCTATCTGAGCAGATAATCAATTATAGGAAAATCTTCATCAAAGAATTAGATGAATAGATCTTATTTCTCTTGAAATACACTACGTACTTCGCTGTCAACACTCTTGACCAAGGCTCACTAGATTATAGAGAGAATCCACATGAAACAGCTATGAAAGTCTTACCAGAAAATGAGTAATTGGGAGTTCAAAAAATAGTATTTCATATTTCTTTTATATTTCTTTATATGTTCCTCTGAATTATTTTTTTTACATGATGTAATATGAAAATGTCATGCTGCTAATGCAGTTCTAGGAATGAATGTGAACATACCTCAAATATAGGTATTTTTCATTGCTAGATATTCAGAGATCTACACAAACAAAAATCTTACAGCAACCAGCAACAGCTCATACTGTTATCCCTATTTAACTGATGTGATAAGTGAGGCAGAAACATATTGAACTTTTTGTCCAAGGTCACACAGTGAGATCAGGAATAGAGCTAAAGCAGACTCCAGCTCTCTCAGTTCACTGCTTTGTTTTAAACCATCTCATCTCCTTTTTAGCTTTTTGGCATTGATGCAAAAGTACAAAAAGCTAATAACACACTGTTAACCTTAAAATTGCAATTTGTCAATGTAAAAAGAACACAGGTTAGGATTTAGAGCAAGTGTACAAAAATCCCTTTTCAGTCCAATGGATGCAGAAATATTGCAGCACATCCCATTACTTTAATATCTCACACAGTCACTTCTAGTGTACTGCCAATCCTAACTAAAAGCTCTTAAAACTACAAAAAGTTATGCCAGGAACATGTAGCCTCCTGGAATTACATGTTATAACAAATTTTTTTCATTTGTGTATGAAGAAAGTTCAGAAGAAGGTTAAAAATAAAAAAATAAAAGCAATATATCTAATTTCAACAGGAATTTACAAGTGTCTTACGAATACTAAGTAATCGCCTCAATATGCCATCACAAAAAGTTACCAAGCAGCTATATCAACACAGAGGCTGCATGAAGATGTGAATAAATAATGACAAAAGGCCTCCAAGGGTTCTGGAGGCCAAAAATTCAAAACCACCAATCAAATGAAACATCAATGTCAGCAAGCTCAAGATTCCCTGATCCCTGTTCCCCTGTTCTGAGGTTTTGTGTTGTAGCCTCTGCTTCCTAATCCATGTGAAACAATGTCAAATCAATGCAAAATAGATTGCTTTTTTTTTTTCCTTACTGCATTAAACAAAACAACTTTCTTGATAATGCATGCTGTGCTGCATTTACCCCTACACCTCCAAGGACTTTCATTCCTTTACAATGAAGAAGAAACAGCTTATTTTCTGTTGAACTTTGGTTGCATTTAGCAACACTCATTTCTAAGTGATAGTGTGTATTGAAAGTTCAAAAGGTTTATGTTCTGTAATAATCTGACTTAATTAACTTTTAAACTCCTTTTCTAACTTTATAGAGTGGTTACCTATTTGCCATAGGTGTGATATCAGAATTGCATGAGAAAAAAGTTAAGTAGAACCCAGCACAAAAAATGTAAATTAACCTGCATTACAAGATTTGATAGTATATTTTGAAAAAGGGCTAAAACGATTCAGACCCACCACGGAAAATCAGTGGAACTCAAAGTCATTTCAGAAATACCATTCCTATTTGAAATGTAAATATCTAAATAAAAGTGCTCAGCTGCTCAAAGGATCTCAGTATCTCAAAGCTCCTAGCATCGGGTGCATACCAGAGGCTGTGGGTGCTTCCCCTCCTTGAAAAGCTACAGGCTTGTGTGGAATTCAGGGACCTTTATTACGCAGCCCTTATTAACGTTATAAAGGAACATTATTTTCAAGAAGGGCATCAGAATGGCTGCTGGACTTTTATAGGGATGCTGCAACAATAAGTAAAGCGTAAATAGCTTTTTATTATAGTACATGGAGGGAGTCTTCCATTTCTAAGCCCTAGGACAGGCATTCCAGGACAGAGAGAAAAGGTGTAGAGTGACACCAAGAGCAAGTCCCACAAGTGATCCCGGGACCTGGCTGTAAGGGATATCTAAGCTAAAGGCTGCAATTGGAAGACAAGAAAAACAAGCATCCTGGCTGATCTGAAAGATTACAGAAAGGCCTCAGATCATAGCACCAATGACACAAAAAAAATCCAGCTGCACTCCAGGATCTTAAGCCTAAAGATGCTGACAGTTCACCAAGAGTGCAGTGCCCTAGCTGGCCAGTGTAAAAGAATAACACGAACAGCAGCAGCAGGATCTGCAGAAAAGTATTTCTCATGGTGCATATGCTATCCCCCAGGGAGAAATGTTCCACAAGCCTGCAATCTGTGATACCGAGCCCTTCAATCAGGTCACAGCAATTTTGAGAGTGAGCATGTCCAGCACAGCTCCTTACAGACAAGTGACTTTATCACACGGCCCACTTTCCAGATTTGACAGGCTGTGTGTACGCTACACACTACTACAAAGAAGCTCAAACCAGGTTTTTGGTTAGTAGTCTTCCCTACTACCACAGGAGAGGCTTTAATAAAGTATTTATAAGCTGGTTTATAATGAAGGATATTTTTGGCAGAGAGCTTTACTGACCTGCAGTGCTAACAAAATATTACCCAGCTATAGAAAACAGCACAAAGTTCCATTTCATTTTTACCATTGTACATTTGGTATAAATTACTAACTTACTGAAGTATAATCCTCAAAATGGAACAACTCTAATTCTAATTTCTTCATCTCTAAACATCAGGGACTTGGACAAACCAAATTTCCAAATGACATTTCACTTTGATTTGGGAAAATTTGTATTACCTCTTTTTGTATGCTTTTTATTTATGTGTACCCCAGCTGTCTCCCTGCAAAACCAAGAACAGACTAAAAGGGATGTTAATATTCATACCCAGTTTAGATATCTCACTTGCCACAAAGTAATTATTACTTTTGCTATGTATCTAAGATATAATTAACAGCACACATGACTGTTAGAGATTCATTATATAAGTCAAATTCCAACACCTTTAATCACTTCAAATAGCACCTTGCTTTGAGAGTAGTCACAGTGATTTCAATGGCATTACTTGCCAAATAGGATACTATTTAACAGGAGCCAGTGACCCAATGAGGTACATTTTATAGTAAACTTGCTCTTCACCTGCATTTTTAAACAGGCTGTACACCCATCAGGATCTAGCATATATAAACAAACAAACAAGTTACAGAGAGACGTGGATCTCTCAATGATAACACACATTTACTTTAACCACTGGAATATGAAGTCCATGATATCTTCATGGTCTGTATACAACCTTACTAGATAACAAAACTGCTTTGGGGGTTTCTGCTACCCTTATTTGAGAAAGATGCTGTAACCACAAAGTTCAGTACTGAGCTTCTCTGATGATTCTGTTTGGGAATAACAAAAGAGCACCAACATACCATAGTCCCTTCTCTCTCAAAGGCAAGCACAAACGCTGACTGAAGAGACAGAAAAATTTCAGGCAAAGACCACTCTTGAGAGCAACTGTAGTTACTGTACATCTGCTTTATGTGCCTGAAGAATCAATTAATTTGCAATTCTTATAGAAAATCGTAGGCAGAAATATATAACATAGCTGCCTGTCTTCCAAACATACCATTAGTGTAACTGCTATGAAGTTAGTGCCCAGAACTTGCAGACTTCTGCTTCCACTTGAAGCAGGTGGGTACTCATTTTCACTTCACAAGTTACACAGTTAACCATTAAAAGGGAAACACAAACAGCATAGATAGGCCGCAAGCAAGAGATCTGTGAGACAGGAATTTATTTCCCTCCTTTGATGTTTTCTTGTGCTACCCAGAGAGAAGCCATCAGTTTACACATCCCTCAGTCAGTTCCTCAGCTTATCAGCAGTTACACACACATGTTGTATGGCTATGGCAGGGCTTTTCATGTTTTGTAGTAAGGGAAAATAGAGACATTCCCCTTGTATAGGTACAATTGTCTTTAACAACCTAAAGCACCTGTGATGTTTACAAGCATATTTTGATGTTAAGGTATCAGGCATTAAAGAAGCAGAAACACAAAAAGGATATAATAGGACCAAATAAAACAAATGCACATTTGAAAGTTTTAAAGATCAGAAATGTTAACGATGGAATTTGAAACAAAACTGAAACCACCATATTCTGTACATTGCTACTGATATATCATCCTGTAGGTAAAAATAAGTCAGATAAATACGTTATACTCTGCTTATGAGATGCAGAGTCCCAATGGAATGTCACTAAATAGAAGGGGAAGAAAGGGTTTGGATAATGCCTTTAACTGGTGCTCTCTGTAATGGAAACTCTGGACCTGAAGAAACACCATGAACAGCTTGATCTCCCTGAAAAAACATCCTGAACAACTTGATCTCCCTTTCAAATATTCCTGTGTGAGTTTTTTCCATGGAAACTGGTAAAGCCACTCAATCTGCAACTAAACCATCAAAACATAACTAAAAAAAAAAAAAAATACAACCCCCAATCTCATTGCCTCCATCTTGGTATTTCACCTCATGGCTTCTGTGTGGTATAATAGTCTCCATTGTTTAACAAAAGCTGCAAACTTTTTGAGACAACATTTATGGTTGTCTCCAAATTGCACACAGTATCACACATATTCAATTAGTTACCTCGATAAATGAGAAATTACAGCTAGATGCATTAGCATAGCAAACAGGTTTGAGAACTTTTACACACTTTTTTGTTCACTTCCTTCTAAAAAAGAAAGGAATCAATTCTTCTCCATTTTCACCCTAGGAGACAGCCACAGACCACAGTGGACTAACACTTGATTTACACTGGCATGCACAAGCACTAACTATTTGTTCCAAGGCTCTGAAGCCCTGTGTTAGAATATTTATGAATTTTCAAAGATTTTTGCACAGATAGCTTTCCTTTCACATAAATGTCATTACAGTATCTTATCATCCATTTTAGGTAAGATCAAAAGAATTGCTAGAGGATTTGGTCCTAGGTCCACTAGGATTACTATTTGGCCTCCATAATAGGGTAATGCCTAAAGGTTTCCAAGGAATGCAGCAGGTATGTTTCAGTCATACCACACTGTGATACTTTAATTCACGTAGACAGCACATCAACTTTTTAAGAGCTCCTTATCACTCAGGCAAGTACTTACAGGATCAGAAGGACCACAGAAGTCTCTGAACACTTTTGGAGGCTCAGGCTGTATAATCTCCATTGCTATGCATGGGCCCGAACATAACTCTGTAACCATCTCCTGGAAGAGAAAAAACACAGAAACATATCTGAGCTTCTTCGGGCAACGCTTGTATTGCACCCCAAAACTAGATCCAAACGTACAGAACAGTAACAATTAAGAAATACCAGTGCATTGAGGAAAGCAAAGACATGAAACAAAAGTGTAATTAGTATTCACAACAAAAGAAATGTTTTCCATTTTGCTACTTGGTTTAGACGGTGAAGATTGAGGTAAATTGAATATTCAGCTTCAAGACGATACTGAATAGCATGCAACAGCATCCACAATACTTCAAATTCTTTTGTGGGTACATCCTTAATGATCTAGAACTGCATTTCAGAGAAGTATTCTGTAATTTATCAAACTAGACTGAATCAATGGAACACACTTTGTTGGATATAAGCCTGAAAAAAAATAATAATCACACTATGTTCAACCAGTTCCACAGGCAGCAATGTACATTGCATTACTCCCTACAGGGAGTCCAGTACACAGCTTATATTTATTTCCAAACATACACCCATTTGATGGCTTTAAGTCATTAAAATGTCTCTTGGGCTTTTGGTTCTCACTGTCTTCTGCAGAGGCTGAAACACACCATCCAACAGAAAAGAACTGAAAGGGGCCTGCAGCAGAACCTGTTAGAGGAAGGGTCCTTGATCTGGTACCATTCTTGTGATGTACTGTTACCAGAATTTCAGTTATATTGAAATAATCTGCTTCCCTGGAGCCTCCTGGAGAATAGACAGACATGGTGAGTTCTGAGTGGGTGATGAAGACAGGTCTTAGTTTTCATAAGCTTCGATTAAGTCTTGGGCGTAAGTGCCAATTTGGAGTTAGTGAACTAGAGGTACAGGTTTCACAAGCAGAAAGAATGTATTTTGATGTTCTAGTTTGACTTCATTTTTTAAAACGTGCCCTTGTAACTGCATACTTGTCTAGAAATTTGGGCAGACAAGTTTTAAACAAATCAGAACGATTAAAAAAAAAAAATCAAAACCCATGAGGAGAGGGGAAAAGAGGAAACATTCACAGCAGATAAGGGAGGACAGGAAGGACAAGAAAGTACTTCAATCACACCCACCAGCCATGGGCAGGGTCACGGATAAGCCATGGCAAAGAACATGAGCACACAGAATGGGCAAAAAAGCAGCAGGAAGAGTTAAGTCCTTCTCTGTCTTTTATGAATTGTGACGGAAACTAAATACATAAAGATTCCAAGCCAAGCAGTACTGTTCCAAAGAGTTGTTATCTTTCACAATGGATTCCACGCTAAGAACATGTGCTTAATCTCCCCACTCTGAAGTCAACAGGACAGAATTTTAGCCAATTGCTTCTATCATCAGCCTGATCCTAGGAAACGTAGGTAGAAAGGACATGAAGAGGATGTCTTCATGTCCTTAGGACATGTCTTCATGTCCTGAGAGGACATGAAAAGAGTGCAGACTAGTTTCATGTTCTTCAACATGAATAAATATTTTAATTCCAAATACTGTCTTATCACCAACAGATCCTCTGTTAAAATCAGGTCAAAGGACAATATATTTAATTTTGTTAAGAAACAGTAAATTGCCACAAAGTCACTAATCTGTACAGTTTAATTGAATTCTGTCATCTAAATAACTGTTAACAGGACAGTGGAGAAAAAAACCTAGGCTTTTACCTTTGTTGAATCAACTCAGTTCTTCCTCCCTGAAAACCATGTTTTTTTCTTGTTCCTTCCTTCTCTGTTGTTCCTGCATCCAGACTGACATCCCACCACCAGTAGCAAACTACGTGAGCTAAGTTCCTCCTGACTCCATTACAACACCAAGCTGAGGACTTAAGACCAGTAGTTATCAACTACAACACAGAGGCATGTGGGACAAGCTTGGTCTACCTTACGCAGCCTCATCAAGTTCAGAGTTGGATTCAAATAGCAACACTATTTGTCTGGTAAGACTCCCAATTACAACTAAATCAAATTTGCTTTAGCAAATAGTTTATTCATCAAAAAACATGGCTTGTGGTCAACCAAAGCCATTCCTGAAGCTGGATCAAGCTCAAGCATTTTTGATTAACAAAATGGATTCTGACCCGACCCAAAATAATCTCCCTCCTCTTTCTCCTTATTTTCTATTCTGGCTACAGTAGGAAATACAAAGCAAAACAGCACAAAACCTAATCAATAGTATGCAAAATTCCACACAGGAGATATAAACAAAGCTAAAATTTTGGGCAATTGTTTCAGCTTTCTCTATTCACAGAGAAGTGCTTTATATACAACGTCAAGCCTTTATCTGACTGACAGGGGGTAACCAGTGGAAATGGGAGCACAGCTTTTGAAAAGGATTTCTGGATGCCAAGTCTCTTCTATGCCAAGTTAATTTGGAATGATAAATAAAATTCAGTTAAAAACAGAAGGTTCTGAGTCACAGACATAAGAGGTCAAATTCTTTCTTCAATATGCTATTTCACAACATACTTCTTCCTATTTGGCTTGCACTGACAATATCGATTGCTGTTCCCATATGTGCCTTCTCTGGATCCCTGTAGCATCATGATTTGCTATGTTTTCCTGTTTCACAGATATCCTGAGTGCAATTTCATTTCAACTGAGTGCATCCAGCACATATGGCTTGCAGGACAGAGACCTACATTCTCGCTTTTCTTCAAATCCCATGAAAAATATATCTTTTTATTGACTTAATCTGTTTAAATGTCACTTTCTCTTCTGCGTAACTCTCCAATTAAATTATATAACTAAAATTTGCAATTTATTAGAGGGTCAGAGATGGTAGAGAGGAGCTGCAGAATATGGTAGAGAATTTCCAATTTAGTTCAAATTTTGCAGTACCACAGGATTATTTGGGCCATGAAATACTGGTCAGATATTGCCATATTTGAATTCTGCCATGTACTTACAAATCTGCCAATCTATTCTTTCTTTGGTCCTTGTCAAAGATGGTGTTATCAGAGGAGACTTTAAGAGTATTTCCCAATCTGGGAGCAAACTAACAATACTCCTAACCTATTTAAAAACAAATCCCTGTTGAAGTAAGTTGGACTAAACAATCATAAAGTGTGTATGTGGGGGGGGATTAAATATCATTATCAGAGTAATATTAGTAACTGTCTGGAGTAATATTAGTAACTGTGCAGAAAACTTTTAATAATTTAAGAATTAATGTTAATTTGTGTAGTACATGACATGGTAGTAAAGCTAAACTCATTATTCATTGTAAAATGAACCAAAATCCTCTGAGATAAGGTGATACAGAAATGTCAGCTTGTCTACTTGTATTCCCATTGTTGTATCTGCAGTCAGGAAGTTTTTTGTGAGAGCACAACAAGGCTTAGTAACATATAGAGCCTTAGACATCCACTGGGATTACAGCACATCTAAAACTTCTTAGATTTTCTGAAGATCCACAAAACTCAGATCAATAAACTTCAGAATAGCTGAAAATACCATTAGGAAAGCATTCAAATAGAACAGCCCCATTATAAACAAAATAATAAATACATATTCTGGTCCAAGCCACTATAACAATATCAAATCAAAGATAGAGATGTGACACATTCCCCTAAGTTTACTGCAATAAAATAACTTATCTAAGGAGGTGGTTTTTTTACTCTGTTGTATTTTACAAATTCCTTGGCTGAACAATTTTCACGAAGGACTATCCTTTCTTGTAACGTAGATACAAGCTAAAACTGATCAATATCAGGTTGCTAACAGAAATTCTATCACAATCCCAGAAGAGGAAAGGTGTGCCCACTTCCTCGTTTAATAATGTTTTATTTTTAAACATATTCTTCCCAAACTTATGCTTACCACATATTCAGCGACGACACCTTTGTAAATCTCGTAAAATTCTTCCACATTTGCACGCTCCATGTTGAACTAAGAAAACAAAAGTGTTAGCCAGTCTGCCTTCAACAATAACAACAAAGAGACAAACACCCATTCTTAGCCAGGAAACATTCAGACTACTCTTAAGTTTTAGTAGGAATGGCTTTACAGCTGCAACATGACTTTAAGCTGTCAACAACTTAGCCAATGACGCCACAGGCAACATGGCACACAGTATCTTCTTCCACCTTAAATATAAATAGACAAGGTAGTGTTGGCTGATGCCACTGTGACATGCAAGAGGATCTGTTTGGGGCATAGTAAAGGAGAGGGGATATTCTTCATTTGTGGTGGGGATGTGAGTCAGAGGGGAATTTCAGATTTCAAGACTTTCACAAAAATTGAAGGGCAAGACTTACAGGACTAAGGACTAGTCTTGGGAACAATCTCTGGGCCAACTTCCTTTAACTGCTGAGGGTGATCAGGGTGTCAAGATATTTTAACTATCTTTAAAAACCTTTCCCTAATTCATACTAAATATGTGTTTTTAAAAATTAAGGAAGGATATTAACAATCATTTCCCTAATCTTAGCTAGTACAATTTGTGAAGATGACTCAAATTGCTCCAGAAGAGACAGATAACATTGTCCCCCTTCTAGACATAGGGAAACTGAGATGCAAAGAGGTAAGATGTCTCAAGGTCACACAGTAACAAGAAACAAATCAGCTGGTCAATCAAATAATGAAACATAAATATCATGAGGACAATGTTGATCCCAAAATATTGCTGCAGAATCTGCATGAGGGTTTTATATTGCAAGAAGACACCTGTGCATTGCTGTGAAGAGCATATGGCACTTCTCCAACTTCCCTTTATCATAAAAACATATACAAAAGGAAACCTACCATCTGCAAAGCTGAGATCTGAAATCCTTCACTGATGATGGCTTTTATAATTTTTCCAGCTAGACCTGAAGAAACACACAAAAGACAGTATTCAATTTTTAAAAGCACAATTTACAACTGGAAGGTTTTTATGCCAATACACCACTTTTTTCCAAACCAAAAAACCACAATATTTGTATAATGCTGTGAGAAAAAGCAGAGAGGAAAGCTGAATTCACATACTCCATGCTCTATCTAAAGTGACAGGTTGATGGTTTCAAATAACTACATTCCATGCAGCTGTTGAATCTCTACCAAAAAAAGGTAATTTGTGAAGCTTTTGCTTTTCTCACATCAACTGCAAAACTCCTGGTTGCTGAAAGATCAAGATTCATCAAGAATATATTTTTAATGAAGTTCCATTGGCAATACTGATCAATTAAGGACACAGGCTGCCTATTTTGCTGGTTTTACAGTGCTCACCAGTGTTGGTCCTACTTTAAGCTAGAAACAATGCAGGATGATAATAAATATTACTAATAAACCAGCATGAAAGTTCATGTCTTCTATGGGAAAAAAAACACATTAGTGCAAAATAAGCTACTACTTCTAAGGTTTTAATTCACAAATATGTTATTGCTGATCTCACTACTTGCTTTATTCTCTCCAGGATACTTCCTCAAAGACTGAATGACATTGTAAAACAAAACACTAAACTTCAGAGAACAAGAACCACTGATTTTCCAATGACACTGATTTTCCAATGAATGCATATATTCGATTTCCCTGTGCTTACAAGATCAGGTCAGTTTGAAGATTATGTCAGCCAAGCACAGTGTGAGTCAGTCACTTACACTTTGTGTGAGAGAATTTCATAGAATCACTGTTTTTGTAGAATGTAAATGCCTGTCCTCTAGTACAACTTGTGAGAAACCAAATTTTTCAACGTTTATTCAGAACAGAATTAAGCACAGAAGAATACCCTGTAATGTATAACAATGGCAGGATTTGAGTTTGGTCATTAAATATTTTTATTAACTAGTCTTTAAATTGCAGGATTTCTTAGCACTGCATAAATTTAGAAGATGAGAATAAAACAAAGTTAGCATCTAGATTCTGGCATGCTCAATACCTGAATTGTATACAGTCTGCTAATACCTGTGGCATGGGATTGGTGAGCTTCCTCCTATATTAAAAGATCAGTGGAAGCTCTAAATAAATGAGACAGATAATTGGAGGGCTTTCAAAATTGTATTTACAAGCGAAAATGAATGACATTGTCCCTGAAGTATCCCCTACTGTATTTTCACATTAAGGTTTTATATAGAAAAAACTTCTGCTGTATAAAAAAAAAAAAAAAAGAAGTGCAAACTTCTTCCAAACACCTTCAAATTACTAAAGGGAAAACCTGACATTTCGGTACATAACAGTCTATGCAGCTCTTTGAGCTTACAGAGCATAGAAACAAGCAGAGGCAGCTGCAGGTGTTGTCCCACTATACTGTTACAGCACGGTTCACTAGAACTGATAACATTTTCATTATAATACTTCTGTGAAACTGAGGAAATATATTTTCCCCTTATTTTCAAGATGTAAAAACATAATTGCAGCAGCAAAATGAAGGGACTTGAAAAGGTTTGCCCAGAAAATGCAAGACCATGTCAGAAGGAGAAACCAGACCTCTAGTTTCTTTTTGTTCACACTGCTGGAAAGGCTGAGCTGCTCAGATGTTTCCACACACAGGTTCCAGTGAGGCAGGCACCCTACAGCCTTGACTTCAGAGATGAATCACCAGTTCATAAAGAGATTAATCATTCAAGATGTAAACAAATTAATAAATAATACATGACAGAGCATAAACATTTTCTCTTTCTCAATCTTCAGAGCCAATACTCCAGTCAATAGCTACTCACTGCTTCACCAGCAACCAACAAAGATGAAGAAAGGGCAGTGGGAGACAAATGACACCCATCACTTGCAGGGACAGGGTTACCTTGGTATGAGAAAGCTGCTTTACGTGACAGATCTCCATTTTACACTTCATCGGCCAAGAAAGGGCCACTTGCATAGGCCTTCACAGCTGGCAACCATCTAATTAAAATACTCATCAGGTATCAAGTTCTGGGGTACTAAGGAGATCTGCCTTTTAGAGAATTTTTGTCTTTGGCAGTTTTATGAGCTGTAAGCAAAATCCGTGTTTTAGAGAAACAAAGAGGGACTCAAATATTCATCTTTCTGCACTGTTTCTTTACAAAGTCATTACAATTTTTCTTCGTTGTAGACAGGCTCCTTTAATGATAGAAATCAAAGTAGGAATGTATTTTGCATAAGGGTCTTTAATACAAGGTTTGTTTAATAATTAACTGTGATAAACTTATCAAGATTTTTCTCTACATTGTATTCCTGAGTTCATTCTCACTCATCAGAGCAACAGAGCACCTTGTTGCTCCAGACAGATTGCCCACGACTGCAATACCCGAAAGGCTTAACCAAAGGAATTATTGTCACCATTGTACACAGACATATGTCTTTCCCCCCCCAAAAAAATAAAAATAGATATATATCAAAGTGCCTTGAGGAAGAGGCATGAGATTTCATTTATGTATGCAAAGTAGGATGTTAGCTCCACTTCCCACATGTGGGAACAGAGGCACAGGAGGACAAGAGAGATGCCAGTGGCAGCACAGATCTACAAATCCAATGTCCCAGTTTAGGCGATGCAAGTACCACTTATCCTAGGGACACTTTCAAAAACAGAAACAACAAACATGGAGGTAATCTCCAAGCAACAGAAGACTGGAAGCTCAAGGCTCAGCTTGGAACCTGTTTCAGACTTTCAGCCAGTTGCATGACTGAATTGGGACATGTCCTCTCCTTTGTGGGCAAATAAGGCTGAGGAAAAGAAGAACTAATTAGAGAGAGTGCTATTTTGGCAGCTTTCAACAATTTGTTTTCAACTTTGAAATCCAGATCTGTAGTGAAAAAACAACTTTTTAAGGACCCTTCAAACAGAACCAGTTCATGTTTAAAATGTGATTAAAGTAAGAACCAAATCAAAGCTGCAGATTAGGCAGCAGTTATGGTAAATTCTGAGTCACAAAGTACAAAAGAATCACAAGCATTACTAAATACAACTGTGGGAATTTAATACTAATCCTAACAAATATGAGAGAGAGCGAGCAAGTGAGCGAGTGAGCATGCACACTCTATGTTTCTTAGGCAGCATTATGTTACTACGCACCCAATAAAGGACAAATAATCTTCCAACATATTTTAATCAGATAAAATGATAAGACACCAAGACTTCCTCAGTTACATTGATTTCCTACAATTTCTTGCTCTACAACACACAGCATTTGAAAATTGCACTTCGTTCAGAATCAGAAAGTAACAGGGGAAGATATCAGACTAAATAAATGTTAGAAGTGCAGAATTACAGATTGGAGTAAAACAAAACAGTTCAGGAAAGTCACTTTTAACCTAACAGCACTTTAATTAATGGGATGCAACAGCTGTGTTAGTGTGGGACCTGCCAGTCCTAGTGCACTAGGAACCACCAGCCCTGTGACTAGGGCTGTTACATTCTCTTCCCTTTGTTCTTGGCCTGTTTCCCAATTTAACCGTTCTACCATTAAAAGCTTATTAGGCAAGACAGCAGACTGCCTTCAAAGCAAGTCAAGAACTAGCTGCCTCATCTCAACCTCTCTATGTCATTTTTGAAATATCATTCCAATAATTAAAAATAATTCCTCTGGAACAACAGCTGGTTTTTGAAAGAAATACACAAACTGCCGTGACTGATCAGATCTATGATCCATCTAATCCAGAAACATATTTCTAGAAGTAACCAGTACCAGATGTGTAAAGCAGCATTTGCTATTAGTAGCAATTTCCTTTCACATCTATTTTTGACATTTTAAAAAACAATTTTGCTACACAGTATAATGAAATTATCTGGTTCCTTATTGCCAAGTGTTAAAGGTTCTGTCCCAAAACTCCAGGGAATCACAATCAGACTTGACTTCAAGCAAAGACCATTTTGAATTCCAAAAGAGGAAGAAGTGGGACTCCGAGCTGGGCTCTCCCACAATGTATTTCTGTTCAAGTCCTCACTAATCTTTGATACAGACAACGTTGCAAAATACAGTGCAGTAGGAAGCTGGCAGACGTCCTCCTCAAAAAGTGCACTTCTTCCTATCTGTTGGTCAATTATCTCTCTCTTCTCTTTCAGATTTTCCTACTTGGAAATTATGCAACTCTAGGCATCCTTGCTATGCAACATAAATAAACTATTTCTAGACTGTCCAAAAGTTTGGCCACAGTAATAATCTGCAGCTATTGATCTCCCAGCATTGCTGTGTACTGTATGAAAAAGGAAATCCAGTCATGTTTGTATATGTACTCTGGAGCACCCAGAAGTGAGTTTCAGTTGGACAGAGGATGTCCTGAGCAATACACACTTGGCCAACAGAGAGTAGAAGAGGAGCTCAAAAGCTGCCCAGCCTAACCATGAAGGGGAAAAAGGTGGATGCAGATAGAAGATAAAAAGGAACATGTCAGAAAATGATTAGAGAGAGTGATAGAATCCCAAGATTTGTCCATCATTCCTTATTTCTCTCTAGGCATTTTATCAGAAAACCTCAATAAGTTTAAAGGGCACATTTACAGATATTTATGGAGAACTCTATCAACACTGCAGCACTGGTGAAAATCTTCAGAAACAATATTAATTTCAAAATGCTAAAAGGGTAAAGACAAAAGATACCAGCAGTGCTTTACTGGAGAATAAAAGTCAGCATTTTGCTAGCACAAGAAAAATTATGCATACAGACAGTAAATCTTAGGGGACCTTGAAATCAAAATGGCTAAGTGCTTGATGCAACTGAAACCAGGAACCAACAAAAAGATTCAAAAGGTTGAAAGGTTCAAGGACTTAATCCCAGTTGCAACTTTTCAAGCTGCTATGAATGAGGCAAGACCATACTTGTGGTCAGGGAAGGGCATTAAGCCACAAAATGATGAAAATATGTAGGAAAAAAAAAAGTATTCTGAGAATTTTTGCATGGAAACACATGGGAAGAGTACACTTAATTTCAGATACAAAAACACATACAGAAATTAAAGTCAAAGATCACAGCCAGGCTACAGAAAGTATCCAGCTATTTGGCTGTGCAGTGTGTGCCATTTGAGAAGGGAATTTGATGAAGAAAGAAAGATCAATACCTCTGCAACAGTTATGCTGAACTCAAACTGATGGTTGTATATTTACAAAATAACCCAGAAAGGTTTAGATTTCTGTCTTTCTTTGTTCTCACGGTAAGAGAAAATTTTAAAAAGAAATATCCAGGTTTGGTTTTTCTTTCAAGATGTTCATTATTTTGTACTCCCTTAGCACATCCACTCTATTGTTTTTTTCACTTGAGAAAATTATTGTCAATCACTCTGGATAGGAGAGTGTTTCTATGGCTATAATGATTTTCATTTAATTTCACTTCTTTCTTAAGTGCAAACAAAACTAAACATCTTTCAGTTGAGGCTGTACCATTGGTTTATATGATGGCATTCAGTATCATAATTCCAACCATTCTTGGTTACTAATATTTCTTTCTTTTTTCTCGTTATCCTTTCTGAACACTGCGTATGAGACTTTTCATGAATGGTTACAGTTACAGAAAGGAAATAGTTAAAATTATGCATTTTAGCATGTATTAGCCCATAATTATAAACAAGTTTTAATCTACTACTGCAATGTCAATTAACTTAACTCTGGAGATAAAACCCTCAGGAGATCACCTATAATCTGCTCCAGCCTTCACTAATTTTATGGTCCACTTCCTGTGGAAGGTTTGCCAACTCACTGTTTTAGATCAATAGTAAATATACCATTAGCTCGATCACACATTTTCAACTTGGCAAAATACTATCGCATATTCTTACATTCTGTGTCTTAGCTCTTTTCTGACCCAGTAACTGCCTTTCTCCTTACATTCTGATTTGAAAAGAGCAGTAAAAGAAGAGACTTTAAGATATTTATCTTCTGATACAAAATTTTTTCTAAAATGTTCTCAAAAATTTCTGGTAACAAATGTTCCATTACATCCCCAGATATCAGGAAAACATTGAAGTTTTCATTAATGTTAGATTGAATCTTCTTTCATCTGAATTAGTAAATATACACAAATTTTCCAAATTTACATATAGAAAGCCGTGTGTCTGTGTCTTCTTCATCCCAGGTTAAGTAAATGAAACCCTTCAAGTTTTCAGCAAGTTTTCATTGGTTAAATATCTTTTTTTTTCTCTCCATGGATTATGTTATTTTTGAAACAGAGTGTCCATAAATGACATGGTACACAAACTGGTTTCTCACGAGCACTGAGCAGAAGTAGCTACAGAAAAAATCCAACTAAATCAAGTGTGTCTAACATTATGAATGCTGATTGTGCTTAGGATAGATCACTACTCCAACCATTTCTCTACAGACTTTTCACTGACACCCTGCCAGTTCTTTTCTTCTTTATTTAATATCTCTGCATTTATTTTCCCTCCTCCATGGTAGTGCTATGCAGTTGTTTATATTCAGTTTCATTTTCTTCACATTGCTTCATTTCTGCAGATTATCAGGAGTGTTCTGCAGTTTATCAGGAGTGATCTGAATTCTAATCATATCCTCCAAAACTGTAGTAGGTGCTTGGTACCATCTGCAAACACTGTGAGCGTGCTCTGTCCTTCCCCATCTGAGTCATTAGTGACAATATTGACAAGAACTGGCCTAAGAATGGGTGACAAGACTTCACTTTTAAAGCCCCTTTAATTTTATATGCCCATGTTCAGTTCAACGCTCAGGAAAACTTTTAAAGCTATGCAGATGCTTATGCAGATTCAATCACTTCAAATGTAAAATATATTTTTCCTACTTTGAAAAAATAAATGTTACTTCCTGACTAGCCACTGAGATCCGAAGTCGGTCTAAGCTGGGAAGCCAATGCCAAGCTGCTAAAACTCTATGGAGGTAATAATCAAGAAATAACATAGGCTTGATTTCAAAAAAACCCAAACATCTAAGCAAGGAATATCCATCATTACAACTACAGAAAAGAACTTAAACCACATGTGGAAAAAACATACATAAAGTGTATCAAGACTATCACTAATGTCCCTTTGCACTCAATTTTGTAGACAAGATACAAAGAAAAGTTCTGCTTATGATGAGGTGAAGTCCAGAGCCTCTGCACTTCACTTTTCTATTATGCATACTTATCACAGACAGAAGACAGACTTTCAAGTTATTTGTGAGAAAATTGCTTTCCTCATGTTTTCTCACGTATGAGAAAACAGCATTTGGAAAAACTTGTTCTACTTCTAACTTTCCTGAAAATAAAAACGAGTTAAGAAAACTTAAATCTAAAAAAATTTCCAGAGTTTTTTTACAATTTTTAACAATCTTATCTAATGAATACAAATCATCTTGTTAAAAAAATGATATAGATACCTAGTCCTGAGAATTATGCCAAATCTGCACCTCTTCTACACAATCCTCTTTTTATTTTCCAGCTTATTTCCTTTCCTAACTACATACACGTAACTATACTTAGCATGCTATAGAAGTCAATCGAACGTGTCAGGAACAGCTTTTCAGTTGTTTGCAGTCAGACATATAATCTACTAAAATCCCCTTCTCTCCCCACTCTCTCTTGCAAAGTGATTTAATTCATGATCCTACGTAAGTAAAGTAAACCCTGTTTCTGCATATGCTTAAGATTGAATTACTGTCCTTGGTATTCTTTTTGTCAAAAAAGGAACACCTTTGTCAAAGTCAGGTTTGTTCCTGGAGCAAGAAACTATTCTCTCAATTAAAAAATGTCTAAGTCTTCGCATAAATAGGGAAATATGATTTTGTGGTTACCTGTCATACAGCATTTTGTTAATCAACATAAAGTTCTACAAATTTCTAAATTGGTACGAAGTTAAGATAGGAGCACTCTCTAAGATTTATCATCCACTAAACAGGTCTAAAGCCACATTTCCCCAGTACATCTTTTGCACTTGTAAAGAATCCACTCCTGCTCCTTTGGTTTTCTAAGAGACTTAAATTTTAGTTGAAGAATAAAGTGGAAGACAGCACTCTAACTTAGGTAGGCCTTGCAGTTTGCATCAGGTCCAATGAATCCCTGACTGGCAGTTTTGTTTTTCAAGTTCATGGCACAGTTCTAGCCCCATATTTGGTTTTGGCAAAACTCTTGACATTAAGAGAATCGATGTCTCAGCGTGGGAGTACATAAAAGGAGGGCAGGGTTTCACCTCTCAAGCTCTGTGCCGTAACCCAAGTACAAAATGTGAAATATAACACACTTCTGACCTCAGCCTTTATAGCCTGATCATCACTATTTTCATCATCTTTTTCCCTGCTCTTTTTTAAAAGGAATTAAATAAAAGCCACATCAAAGAAACTTTAAACCAGTCATGAAATACCAAATTCTAATTCCTATAGCAAACATGACTAAACTGTTACCCATAAATACATTAAAGTTAATCCTACCCAGCTATCTATAGGGTGTTATTTCTGCCAACAAAACAGTCGAGTCATAACTGTCCTCAGGGCATTAAACTGAAGTTCATCCATTTCAGTGAATCTACAATTTTGGCGTCTGAGCACTACTGCTAATACCTCCAGATCTAATAAAAGTAGGGGAATTACAAAAAGAGAATGTATAAATGATTGCAACGTGACCTTGCATCTGAATTATCATAAGCTCCATGCCCAAGAAGCAACCATGAACTTGCTTCAGCAGTTCATAAGTGAACTTCAGAACACAGATCCAGACTAAAACTCTCCAATTATTAAACCATAAGCCCTACAGTCCTGATCAACACACTGAAGAGCTGTGCTTACTTGTAACCATTCTCCTCAGCTGAAAACTGGTCTCAGGAGAAGAGGAGAAGGAGGGTAAAAGACACTGAAAAGCATGGCAGATTCTAGAGGAGTCAAACCACATCATGTCTCCTTGACACACCTCTGGTCAGCACAAGTCTGCACGGAGTAGCATCAGGTTGCTTTTGCATTCTTTCCAATAAAGAGGAATTGGACCGCTCTTGCAAACCTTCTTCAGGGTTCAAATGCAACCACCCCGCCACTGCCAACTTTCCTGCCAGCCAGGGAAGCGCTTCATCTCCACCAGGAGGAGCTGCTACAGAATGAATTAAAGCTGTCTAGTTCCAAGCAGTGGCCTACATTGGCTTCAGTGGCCTCCACAGCTGTTTTCCCATCTCTGATGTTCCACAGAAGACGCTATGCTGACACCAGACTGACAAAACAGTTATTGCCATACTTCTTTAAGAGTCGTGTATGATTCACATTCCTAGTGGGCCAGTGATACCACCCCTCCAGCATTATCAGCACCCTTGACAGCTGAAATTAAACTTCACCTAACTTCCCCCACACCCTTTATCAGGCCCCAGGGCTCCTCTGCAGCCTGGCAGGCACTTTTGGTACTCTGCTGTAGAGGAGTTACCGGGTGGGTGAGCGCCTGGACCTGCTGCAGGTGGCTGGGGCTGCGCTGCTGCGGCCACCCAGCAACAGATGTTCCTGCATTACAAATCAGGAGAGGGTCAGCGAGGCCAGAGATAAAACCAACAGTGATTTTCCACTGCTTTGGTGCTGGGTAGGAACACTATAAACTCCTCCACGGTAACCAAAGCCAGTTTCTAAGGAAGGACTCTGTCCAAGAATCAACCAGCGTAAACTAGAGATTGGATCCAACCTTCTGACAGCCAGGTAAACTCGCTGAAAAGCTTCCCAGTTTACAGCTTTGGTTAAAGCAAACCATCTTCCAGGATGGAAAAATCTTTGATTTTTCCCTCTAAGAATCAGTTATACGATGGACTCTGAAGGAAAAAGGGACACTAGGAAAAAGACTGGAAAGCAAAATTCAAATTACAAATTCAGTCAAACATTTCTGCAGAAATAAAAACTAAAGCTCTGCATAAGCTCAAGCATGTAAGTGAAACTTCATGTAATTGTACATGTGTAATGAACAGATTATATTCATGGTAATTAGATAATCAAGTTCAAAGCCTCAGCACCGCATAGGAAACTGCAAAAAGGTTTATTTTTAGATATGCAATACTGAAAATTTGTGGAGCATGAATCAGATGTGTAATGCTTAAGAGGCTCTGCTGCTTTGACCCACATATATTCCTCTCCATGCCTCCACCAACCCCCTTCTCACACTGATAGCCACATAGGATTTCCTTTTCTCTCCAGCTTCCAAGTTTCCACTTACATCCTGCCCACCAGGAACAGCAGGGTAGCCAGCAACAGTGCTTCTGGCAAGTTGCATATTTTTAAGACCATGCAATCTCCTTCATGCAATTCTGCCAAAAAGGCAGCTCGCTAATTGCTACAGCACCTACTTCAACTGAGATACAGGAGATGTTGCTGGCATAACCCAAATGTCTTGGGTATCACTGAACACAGTCGCTAAGAGCCACTAAAAGGGAGATGAGATGAGCGGGGCTTCCCCACTCGGTCGCGTATCTCTGAGCCCAAATAGGTCAGCCCTTCCTTTCTCAAACTTTCTTCCTACAGATGCACAGTCCCACAGTTCCCAAACCTTCTCTGCTGCCCCATCTCTGCTCTCTAAGCCCGAAAGCCGAGCTTCTCCCTTCTTGTCTGCCTATTTAAAACAAGCAGCTGGGAGTTCTGAGCAGATTGTTTGGTCTCCTCAAACCCTTTCAGGATGCTATTCTCTGACTCCAAAAGAGTCTGCAATGGGAAGGAGGAATGGTGGCATTTCTGTAGAGACTGCCTGCCACTAGACACACAGCATACTCAAAACCTTAAAAACTTTAAAATCTATAGGAGACAAAGGCTATATTCCTTCAACTTTAAAACAGGCAGTTTAATCATAAGTATTCAGTTGTGGATGGTTCTTCCAACTGTGACGACACTAAGTGCTTTATAAGAAGATCAAGTGTACCAAAAGAGATGCCGCTTACAGATTTTTTTTTTGTTATTCACACAAACAGGCTGAAGAAGAAAGACTAAGGAAGACAGAAGAGGACAGACTAAGAAAGCCAAATCCTCTCCCCTGCAACGCTCTTGGCCCATTGGGCTGATTTTGGAGATTTCCTGCAGCCCTTGTGAAGAAGAATTCACCTTGCCTCACATTGCAGACTAGAACCAGTCCAGTTGCAATATGAAGCCACACCAACAAGGGCTCTCAATCAAAGAGGGAGGCCACCACCCAGCCACAAAGTCTCTTCCCTTCCCTAAGTCCAACTCCCCATCACAAGCCAGACTTCTGGAAAGTTTTACAAGACTGCCTCAGTACCACAGTCTCTTTAAGAGGCGCAGCACCTGTGGCTTTTGAAACATTCAAAGTAACATGGGAGAGAACAAGTAGGAACAACAGAGCTCAGTAAGGTAAAAGCATAGCCAGTTCCCGAATTCCATCATTCTTGATATTAATTAAAAATTGATAAAATGCTTTGCTAACTTAGAAAAGAAAAATCAGTTTTGATTTCTTCATCCTGTTGAGTGTAGTAATCAAAGCTATATGGACTTTGTGGGCTGTATGTGTGAGAATGTTCACACAATGTACACTTTGTCTTTCAAATTTCAGTTGCTCTTTGGCAGCTATGGTCTACCTTTCCAGCCCTCTGTGGTGTAAGAAAAAGGACTATATAGTGAATATTAAACTCAACTTAAGTCTAGCTTTTCTAGTAGTCACATTGTGATGCTGGGCATACACTTAAAATTTTCTGGCTTTCTGTACCTGTACCTTTCTCTCACCACCTCCACATCCCCCAGACACTCGCCCTCCCCAAGGGGAAGGCAAACAGGGACAGATTTTGTCATTTGGTGTGATTCAGAAAAATTCAGAGAAGTTCAAGAAAGAAGGTAACAGACAGGGCATTATGAAATCTACAGAAATGAAGAAAATTAAAAGTAGGACGGGACAACCTGAGTTCACTAAGAGAGAGTTTGAGTCCCTGTATGTAATAAAAATTACAATGATGTATAATAAAGCATAGCTCAAGCAATCTACTTGCTATTTTCACAATCAAATTAAGGACCCTAACAATTCTGCCATGGAAAAGTTTGTCCTCTGCAAACATTTAGCTAGGTAAGATCACAGTCCCAGCTGCTACCCATATTTCTCTGAAAGGAACATCACTGTCTTTGTTGCGTGGCAGACTTATCAGTAGCAGATACCACGCAAGGCCTCAAAGAGATAACAGGCGTATTATCAGCAGTGAGTGCTAGACCCTTTCTTGTGAACGCCTTACTTTTTTCAGCAAGCTCTCCAGACATCCCACTTGAGGTGTGAAAGGCCTGGAAACTGCTACGACCACTTCTGCTATCCACAGAGAAGTGATTAAAACGCAGTGTGTTCTCCATCCTACTAAGAAAAATCTCGATGCTCTCGATTGCATGGCAATATTTATTCTGCATGCAAAAATACTGTTGCAGTGCCAGAGCCAAAATATTTCGCTGCACTCACTGCTCTTACACATGGCCCTGTACACATGGCACAGGACACAAAAGTGAGAGTATTTTTGCACGGTAACAGTTCAGCATTAAACATTTGCAATACTCACATGGTGAGCTCACATAGAAAGCATCATGGAGTCAAACAAATGCTTTACGTCTTTCAGAAAGTAAATAAGCCTTTTCTACTTTCCACACCCTCCCCCCCTATTCAGCAGAACAAGATTTATATCAGCACAATTCTCCCTTTGTGAGTAGTTTTAACCTTAATGTGCATGAGTGGAAGTCCCTGCAATATGGCCAGGTGTCCTGCTTTCATTCTGCTGTGGGGATCCCAACCTCCAGCAGATGAGGGTGGTGGGCAGACAGGAGCAAGGACATGGTAAGCTGTCACGGTAAGATTCATCAAATCTCATGTATATTTTTATCATTCTTGGTTTTTTTCACCTCTCACTTCCTACTCTGAAATTAACAAGTATCCACATGGAAAGCACACAACCCACTCCTCGTGGAACTGAACCGCAGAAATACTAAAGATGTATGAAAGACAACGTATTTGCATAGTTTTGCATGTACTATGAAATACACCCTGTGCTCTTGCAATTTCATTCTCCCAAAAGAGAGCACAGGAATGATAATGAATACAATGAAGCACACATTCCTTTCATCTCCACTATCTGCATCGCTTACCTTCATTAACTGCATGAGGCTTAATAATGCAACAAGTACAGTTTGTGAATTTTGCACTGTTGGCTGGTCCACGACCTCCACTGGAGGGAAAGAACAACTCCAACTCCTGAAAACAGTTGTAATTGAATACATTTTAGTTTGATCAAGCTCCACACATCAGCTTTTATCATAAGTAACAATATCCAAAGTATCCAGAGGATAAACCTTAATTATAGATTTTTGTGCTACAAATACTTTTTCCCTATAATGTCCTCTCAAACGTATCTTTCCCTCTCTGGCACCATTACTACTACAATCATGAAAACATGATTTGAATATTTCTTGCAATTTCTTCCTTTTTACTTCTGCAACACAATCCATTTCCATTCAGAAGATTCAAAACACTACCGCCAAAATAATTTGGTGGAGGTGTTCCCAACTTTCTGAATTCTCTCTCTCTCTCTGTCCTCAGTATCTTCCCCAAATCCACTCCCATATACACACACTTTATCTTCCCCCTTTTTATATCTTTTCAACTATATGAGCAAAAATGCAACTACCATCCATTTCTCAGTATGCTTTCTTTCCATCTACAAAACTGACCTCCATCCCATTTGATTACGTTTTTTCCTTTTGTCCTAAACAACTAAACTTTGTCTAAAATTGTTGACTCACTCCTCATGCCTTATTGATCTCATAGTTTTTTTGGTTTTTGGTTTTTTTTTTTTTTTTTTTTTAATCTTACTGAATTGAAGCTGATGAACTCAATTGCTCTGATTTCTGGGATGAATCAAAACCTCTTTGCCTCTGATCACCTCCTTTCTTGCCACCATTGCTATTCATGTATCCCATAGCTTGGGTCTTAGATCATAGTAGGATGAGTCTGACAGCCAGGCTTCTTTCATCAGTGATATTTTTTCACTGTTCACTGTCAGCTTCACACTTTTTCCATAACTTTTATTCACCAAATCTGCTAATAAACATTAGTCAAATGCTCAAAGCATGGAGTCCATTTCAGATCTACTGGTCAAATTCAGTAAGAGAATTGAAGATTTTTGATTTAAATTAAATAATTGTATCCTGGGGATACTACTACTCAATTTATCTGATTTCTTCCTGTCTTAACACAGCAGTGCAATTTCCTGAAATCGTCTACATTTAATTTACTAGCTACTAGATGGAATAGACTTAGCTATCTCCCAGTCTTTTGCTCTTAGCACTTTGGCAATTCCTGTAATCCTTACTTGAACAATTGTACAATTCAAACTAATGGATCTTTCAAAAGAAGGGAAAATGCTTTTTGGTTTTCTCCTAGCAAATGATCCACATTTTAAGTGGGCATATCTGAGACAAATGGGTTCATTTCACATATGCTTTTACTGATAAAATGCTGCATGGCTCAAAGACCTTGTCCCACTCTGTTAGCTAATGTTTACTCTAATGAAGTAGTGAAAAGCCAGGAAAGACAGCAAAATATTTACAGTATTAAACACTTTGTTTCATCTGTTCAAAATCATAAAAGAAAAACTACTAAATAACACTGAAGGACTAGGATAATAAAGTGCCAAACTAAAACCTTAAAAATCCCTAAAAAGAAAATTATTTTCCTTTCCCTTTATTCCTGATCTGAAGAAATTCCAATATCTGGCCTGCAGAGAGACACCAGCTTAGAGTATACCAGAGGCATTCTTTCACTTGGCATTTAGCCTCCAAAAGAACAATTCAGTCTTCCACTCTAACTGTTCATTTTATAATACATTCATTAGATGTGGCTGGGACTTTGGTTTTCCTTCAGAAGAGTTCGTTTAGGTCCCTTTATCTTATGTTTCTTTCTTTTCAGCAAAGTTTCTGCAAGGTGCAGCCAAGCAGTTTCCATGGCAACTGCTATACAGCCATATAATACAGGGCCTACTAAATTAAAACAGGCACAGGGGTATTAAATTCACAGTTTCGGTTGATTTATTGAAGACTGGTATCGCTAATACCACAGAAGATGCACATGCCTGCAAAAGTTCAGCAAAATAATCCAACACTCATAAAAATACTGCAGATGAGTGGGGCCTTCAAGCAGCACTGAAATGTAAAAAGACCAATAAACTTAAGCCAAAGCACATAATTATGCTTTTAATTAAAATTTTATGCTAATAGATACTCTTTCCTACACTCTCAGTTAAAAAGGTGGCACAGTTGTCATGGCAGTATGCTGGAAAAAAGAAAAACTTTCACCCTTATATATGAAGACACCTAGCTACTTAACCAGAACTACAAAGACCTTTCTGACTAAAATTCTCCTTCATCAGAAAAGCCTAATTTCATCCAAACTCCTTCTGACTATGTACCATCTTCAGCAAGTTTGCCAGCAGAAAAAGTATTTCAGGCCCAGCATAAGATTTTTTGTCTAAACCAGAGACACAGGTCGGGCACAGTACAGATGAGCTGTGAGCTTATATCTCTCTCTTATATCTTATAAGATGAGAGCTTGACCAGCAGAAAACCACCCATGCTTTGCAGTGAGCTTGCTATGCCACGCAGCCTAAGAGCCAGCCAGAAAAAGAAGCTGACCAATAATGTTTTCTTAACACTAAGGAAAGACACACTGCAAACAATGCAAAAGGGAACTGAGCTCCTCAAAGTCAGGCCCACTGTATCACCTCTGAAAACACAAAGCAATATAAAGTGGCTTGTTTTCATAATTATTCATTATGAACAATGACAGCAGAAGAAAGCAGGCTGCAGGTAGAGAATTAGTGAAGATTGTGGAGGAGAACAAGATAAGCGAAATGAGGGCACAAAATAATTTAATTGTTTAATCTCTTTCTTTTTATGACCAACATTGCCAGGCTATAGGTATATTATACAGACTCAATGTTTGTGATATACAGAAGACATTAAAAATGACCAGGCATGCTCTCCTGACCAAAGGGCCCAAGGTTCCCCTTTGTGACAGAGATAAACAAGATTTCTGTTTTCAAACAGTTTATGTTTCCATGCTAAAAAGGATCCATGAAGAATATCTAAACTGATTCTGAACTCAAGAGGGGGCACAAAATGATGAATTCCTGACCCAGCTGTTACCAGATAAAGTAAAAATAAACCTCAAGTCAACAAACAGTCAAAAACTTACTTGAGCAGCTGAAGCAACCGAATCTGGGCCATGAGCTGCATTTCTTAGGTCATCATGTCCAAAGTTTGTTCTAATGCTGTCTAGTGCATCAGGCTGAGCCACTACAGACTTTGCTGGCTCCAGTAATGTTTTCCATTTACAAACTGCATCATCTCCTAAGATTTCCATAGCAACAATGGGACCACTCGTTATAAATTGGAGAAGTTCACTGCAAATGGAAACAGCACATGGTGATCCACACTACAAATTAAAGCTAACAGAAACATATGATCCAATGGAGATGCTCAGAACTCAATTTGGCAAGGCCTTGAGCAACCTGATCTAACCTGAGGTTGTCCCTGCTTTAAGGAAGAGGTTGAACTAGGCCATGTGCACACCTTTCTTTCTTCTTAGGGTCGTAGAAAAAGAATCAGATAATAAAAACTTACTCAAGCTATTGTTAGTTAGCTTACTCAAGCTAATATGTTAGGTTTCAAAAGAATTTTTAAAAGATCAGTACTGGCAATAGTTAAAGAGATCCTGCAAACTGTTTGTCTCAGGAACGATTCCTAAGCGTGTCTCCTCTGCACAGCAGGATTTCAGGATTTCTACAACACTGCCTACTGTGAAAACTAATCCTGAATATTAAATAAGTTTTCTAAAATTAAATACTCTAATATGAAAAACATTTTTTCCAAACAAGTAGAATTGCTATTTTTTCCTACTATTCACTAGACTTACATCGACTAGTGAACTTGCAAACTAAATCTGAATTTAAAGACAATGTAACACTAGATAAAAGTGAGTCAGAGATTTTAAATTTCACTGCCTTGAAGATTCTTGTTCCATTTGATTTTTAATATTTTATAACTATTTGTTTCAAATTTAGAGAAAAATCCTATACAGAAGATGTAGCCAATAGGACTGCAGGATGGGAAACAGGCACATCACAGTGGACAAAGGCTAAAGTTCCTCAGATAATTACCGTTACTGTAGATAGACATCTGTGAAAAAACACCACAGGCAAAATTCTTGCTTATTTATCAACATATTCAAACAGGCTTATTCATGGAAAAAACAGGCAATTCTAAATCTTCCTCTGATCTCCAACATGGTCAGGCATAGCCTGGGGCCGTGTCTCCATGAAAGGCTTGAGTTTGGACCACAATAAATCAGTTGCTGTTGCAGGAAAGCAGCTGGCATATCCTAATACTCAAGCACTTCATGACAGTACAGAAACCAGATCTTTTGACCAAGCCAGTGCAAACCCAGGTCCCAACATGGCTCCACCCTCTTCCTAAAAGAGGCAGATCGCCAAGTCCAGGGAGAGGAAACAGAAGTTGCTTGTTGGCACTTTCAGGCAAACCAGACAAGACACAATCTCTGGGTCATAAGCATCAATCTGGTCAGTTATGGAAAGACTAAGGTTTTTCACGTTAGGTAATCTAGCACCATAGATGTTTGGTGTTTTATCCAAGGGTAGCAGTACAGTAAACAACTGCCCATGCACTATCCTTTCAGTTACTTATTATTTGGGGTACTTACTAACAAATGAATTCTCACAGGTAAGTGTTCCCTCCTAACTCTCATTACCTGCAAGCTCCACCCTGATCCTGAAGATGCTCCTTCCCTTGGCTTTGAAGTTTTGCCTTGCTAGGAGCAAAGAGACACCAAAGACATTCCCTTGATTTTATCAGGCTGTAAAGAGCGTGAGTTAAAACCGTGGATAGCTGAAATACGAATCTGTCCCTGGAGGAAGATGAACAGGGTGTATACTTTGCAAAGAGCTCCACTCAACTAAGACAAATTCTGATTTTCCCATGGTCCTGCAGTACCAAATACATTAAATGAATACTGTGCATTAAGCTTAATACATGTCAAGTTGAAATTGATATACCTACTTATAAAAAGGTTTTGATTGATGGTCTATGTAGAAATCAGCTGCTTCTTTTCTGAAAGAGTAAAATGGCATAGATATAGATATATACACACACATACATATACATAAACTCCCCTGAAAACCATGAAGTATCATTCATCAATGTGTTTCTCCAGGTCCCCATGTTCTCAGGCTAAGAAATAAATGCCACAGTCACCTCCTCGCCCAGCCATATGCTGTTACATTGTTTTCATTCATCTCAGTTTGTGTGTGTGTGTTGGTTAATTAAGTTCGGTTTTAAAGTTTAAATAAACAATTTATCTGCTTCACTGGAACATATTGCCTTATCAAGGCTAGCGTTTGATTACACTGGTGCACAAGAGAATATTGCTTTATCTGATTTCTATTCTGTAGCCTCTAACGTTGTAAGTCATATAGGCAGCACAATGCACTCCAGACTAAAACTTACTTTCTCCCATACTTTCCCACTTGACAATTCATTTTTGTCTTGCACTTTCCCCTCGAGGAAGACAACAGCTACTAAACACTGCTTTTCTCCCGAAGCAATGGGGTTTCTGTGATGAGAAGGAGGGCTCCTTACACTGCAGGCAAATAAAGGCCACCAGGTATACACAGTATGGCCGTACCACAGCTGTTCTTAGTCTTTACTCTGGCATTGGAAGCAAAAAGAAACCCTTTTCAGTGGCCCTCTCCAAGTTCTGCATTGCCACAGAAAGGCTGCTAGCAGCACTGGGTTCAGCCACCCAGCTACCCAAGTTTCAAGGACCATGTTGTAGACCCACCATCAATCCACTGGTGGGCATACCATTCTGTGGCTTTTCACAGCTAGAAAACCTACTCATCCCTGTTTTTTTCTCCAGCTTCATCTTATGTTTAACTCTTGCTTACTGCGCTGCTTTTTTGGTATGCCAGCAGCTAGAAAAATCCAAGGGGGTTTTCAAGTCTAGCTCTGTTATTTTGCAGCTTCAGAATTCCAGATCAGAAGTGCAGGCTTGGTCTTGCCTTGCTCCATATCCTGATGTATACCGCTTTCTGAAGGTGGAATTTGTGGAGGAGGACAAGCTCTTCAGAAGCACTGATAGGTGAAAGCAAGCAATATTGCTCACCCCTAGTCTGGGTACAAAGATCATAATTAAAACAGAGCTGCAGAGAAACTAGAAGATTTCCACTTGGAAAATTGTTTTTACACACAGAAACAGACTTGATTTTTTTCTGCTCTCCATGATTTTTCTCACTTTGAGCAGACGTCTTTACTGAAAGAAATTACCTGCATGTTTTTCAAATAACAGATTCCAAGTCTGAACAAAGTCCCAGTTCTGTCATCTGCAATGCAACTTTTCACATCTCCCATTTGCAGCCCTGATTTAAGCCAAATATTGCCAGAGGAAAGAAATAACCTCAAGAAAAACCTAAGGAGAATTTAATTTTCCCAACCTTGACAAATATTTGAACAGTCACAGCTTTCTCCAGCTTTTTTATCAAAATGACCACCTGCTCATTGGAACTGAATCATTTCTGGTTTGTTGCTTTCAGCTCAGTGCAAGTATAAGCCTTTCCAAATTCAAAAGATCTTCATTGACCATACAACTAATATGCTTTCCCTTCATTTCATGACTAAGGCAGAAACATGATTCAAAAATTATGCTAGTCACAGGAACTCTTGCAATCTTGGCTTCAAATCTACATTCTGCAAACAGCCTAAAGGTTTTGTTTACAATTCAGTATTTCACCAGAAAATCCTCTTCTGAAACTAATTTACCAAATAATTTTGGAAAGCAAATATGAAAAAGGTATCCAAACAGATTAAGTATTATCATTTTTGAATGCAAAGAAGTATTTGAAGGATTTATTTCTGAAACAAATTGAGCTCTACTACTTAGTTAAGAATTCCTATTGCAATAAATATAAAACTGCAGTTGTGCTGTATAACATAGCTCCTTTTTCATTTCACCTCTCTCATTAGTTGTCTGCTTTTAAAGAATGGAAATCAGTTTTCATCTGGGAATAACAGACTGAACTGACATATGATTAAATTGAGAGACTAGAGAGCTGACCTATCAAAATGGGTGCCTGCCTTCACTTTCTGTAGAAGTTGTAACTGAGATAAGAAGGCATAAATCTACTTAACAGTGATTGATGGACAAACGTCAGTAATAATCCCTTTAAAGAAAGCAGTAGATGATGGTACTGATCTGAACAAGCTTGCCTAAAGAGATCTAAGACTTTGTAGAAGACTGTGTCAAAGTCATAATTCTATCATTTTAAAACAGCACAGTCCCAAGAAACAGAATATATAGTATGCAGAGAAACCACAAATACTCAATACATTATTTTAAATCTATCCAGTATCACAGATCAATCTTGTGCTTAATAATAATAAAAAAAAAATTAATTATAGAAGAGAAGCATAAATTTTTATATAGCAATAGGCAATAAAAGTTCAAGTCTCAAAGTTTCTTCCTTTCAGTGTGAGTCAACTCTAAAGCACATGACTTGGCTCAACAGTTCTTCAAGTTCTCGGACAGAATCATAGAATCATTTTGGTTGGAAAAGACCCTTAGGACCATGAGTCCAACCATCTACCCTACTCTACAAAGTTCTCTATACCATATCCCCCAACACCACATTTAAACAACTCTTAAACACGTCCAGGGATGGTGACTCAACCACCTCCCTGGGCAGCCTATTCCAATGGCTGACCACTCTTTCTGTGAAAAATTCTTTCCTAATGTTCAGTTTAAATCTACCCTGTTGGAGCTTGAAGCCATTCCCTCTCATTCTGTCACTAATTACCTGCAAGAAGAGTCCAGCACCAACTTCTCTACAGTGTCCTTTCAAGTAGTTGTAGAGAGTGATGAGGTCTCCCCTCAGCCTCCTCTTCCTCAAACTAAACAGCCCCAGCTCCTTCAACTACTCTTCATACGATTTGTTCTCCAGGCCCTTCATCAGCTTCGTTGCCCTCCTCTCTACTCGCTCCAGCACCTCGATGTCTCTCTTGTATTGAGGTGCCCAGAACTGGACACAATACTCAAGATGTGGCCTCACCAGTGCTGAGTACAGGGGGATAATCACCTCCCTCCTTCTGCTGGTCACACTATTTCAAATACAAGCCAGGATGCCATTGGCTTTCTTGGCCACCCGGGCACACTGCTGGCTCATATTCAGCCTCTTGTCAATTAGAACCCCCAGGTCCTTTTCTGCCAGGCAGCTCCAGCCACACTTCCCC